>ML827440.1:17247-27808 GCA_009831015.1 Picea engelmannii | reverse complement strand
CCTAAATTTTATGATAATGGCACTATTTTAGTTAATGAGCATTCTATTAATTTTTCAAATACATGTCATAATATTGGAGCAAATGAAATGATATGTGTATGATACTTTTTGTCAAATTATTCTTTGGAAGGAAAGGATGCAACTAATTTATTTGAATTACCACCCAAGATATTTACAATTTGGGTTGAATTATTGTATTGGTTCAAATCAACCTATGGACAACCTCAAAGTTTATTAGATTTTGTTAGAGATTACAACAATATTTTTCTACAATAAAGGTGAAACAATTAAATCTTTTAACTTACGTTTCACTAAATTTTACAATCAGATTCCAGAAATCATTAGACCTCACAATAAAGCTACATTAATGCACTATTATAACACCTTACCTTCTACATATGATCGTAGGCTAGAGGAAAATAATGCCAACAGTATGGGATCCACATTACAGACTTGTTTAGAGTTTGAGGAGTAGTTGGAAAGAGTAGGGTTTCCCGTTGAAGACCTTTTCAAACAAAATGACATGTCAAATGTATTACAATTGGTTCAGGATATGAGCAATCGAATGATTTCTTTCAAAAGAAAAGGAGTGACTTCCACCTCTGCTCTATTTTAAACTTTCATCGAGGTCACCTTTAAGAATAAAACTAATAGCTTTCAACATAATGTTATTCTTTCAAGAACCCGATGTAATTTTTTTGAAGAGAATCACGATGAAAATACCTATGATATTAAGTTGAGTGAAAGAGTGCACAAATTTGGCAAAAGAACTGATACAACAATTGTTTCTTTAGATTTGGTTCAAGAAGAGGATATCATGATGGTTTTTGGCACACAATGGGCAGATCTAGGGTTCAATATTAAATCACCCACAAAACCCTAAACATACTGGCCTTTTCGGCATCACCCGCAAGTGGGTGAAGTATCACATGAGGTACCTATGGTGACTGTAGGAACCTGGTTTCCGAAGTCATGGAGGAATGGGAGACATTCATCATATTCATCATACTTAACAATCCTTCATTAAACCATTCATCAAGTGCGTAGAACCAACATATAACTTATTCATATTAATCATTCATCCACAAAGTGTGCCATAAACATAACAGAAAACAAACACATCACAACACAACATACATCATAACACATAGATTTAATGTGGTTCACCCAAAAATGGGTTGCGTCCACAATGACAGGCTTATTATATTATCATTTAGCGTCATCTCTTACAAAAGATGCTCATTGTGCTCATGCAAGATATCTCAGTTATAACCCAACATGCCCTTATTGTTTGTGCATACAATGAACACTTAGCTCAGAACTCACTCCTCACACCTATTACTTGATTTCATTCTCCAAACTTATCCCTACTTTTCCAAACTTTCCAAAAACACCTCCTTTCTACCCAAAACCCATACATATTTATACATTGACATTAGGGCTTATCCCGTTACAAAATGTACCAAAAGGTCTGACTACTTCTAACTAAATTCCTCCTTTTGTGCTCCTTGACTCTTGAAAATGCACTAACTATATTCCTTTCTTTTGGCTGCATTGTTCCTTAGCTGACTTGTTGCACAGTTTTCTCCTACGAAATTCCCAAAACTGGTCCCAAAATATTCTTCTCCAACATGCCCCCAACACTCAGTTGTGGCTCGTCCCAAGCCACTAAGTTATCTTGATGCACTCCTAGCCACTCAGGGTGTTCTTTCCTTTTCTCACGAACAGGTGGTGGTAATTCGCACACGTCTTCTTTTCCATTTCCTTGCTCTCCGTGTTCCTCCTTATTCTTTATCTTTCTCTGGTTTTGTCTCCTTCTCTAGTTTTATCTCTAGGATTATCTACTTTTCATCCCAATCATTCAATGTCTGGCTAATGTCCTGCTCTATCACTCTATAATGCATCGACAACCATTGGTAATATAGATCCTTCTTCATCTGAATATAGATATGATGTATCCATGCCTTAAACCATGCAATACCTTAATATACTTCAGCAATTTGCAATGGAATGTGTTGCATGTCCTCGATGCATTTCCAAATAGTTCTTTGTAAATATAAAAAGTAACATTATTATCCATTTGTCAATCCTTATACACGGTATGCCATAAAGACATATATCTCACTACAAAAAATGACTTATGGATTCCTTCCAAGAACTATGTCTCTTTGGGGTCCCTTCACGCAGTTAGTGCTATCAAGATTAATAACCAGACATAATGGAACTTTGTTCCTTTCTCTTGTGCCTCCATGTAGTCCATCAAAAAATGATTGAATAGAAAGGTCAACCAGTTCATCATTACTCTTTCTACACACTTTTTCGTTGCTACTATGGTTGTCGCTGGTATGTGATCTTTGCGACATTTTCTCAATAGCTTACATGTCAGCACTTGTGTCACAAACCTTATTGTATCATCAATGATTTTTGCTACATTGAGCCCATGCACTCCTCTATATGTTCCATACTTTTCCTTCATCCTCTATGACAGTGCTTTCTCATTGGCCTTGTCTGTGAATAATGGAAAAGGGTCTTCGCTTTTTATAGGTAATCTTGTGATCCATGCAATCAATTGTGTATCTATTAACACAATTTTATCCAGCCATAGGAATCCTCCATGTACATATCTAAGAAAAAACTTAACGCATGCATTGATTTATATGCTCCTACCAAAATAGGGTATCTCCAATATATTTAGAATCTCTACTCGATGCAACCATGTCTCCCATTCCTTTGGCTCAAGTGTCATTACCAGTGATCTGGGTCTCATTACTGTGCGTAAATATTTCTAGGGTGCTAGCTTTGGAAACTTCTTCGCATCTGACAAGTCATGGTCTGAGTATCTCAAACTCTCTATTTCTCCTAGCATGTCGCCCTCGACAGTGACCCCAGGGGGAATCACTGGTGTAACCATGACATATTTGGATTCCTTCTATAGTTTGACTAACTTCCTTGTGGATTTTCTCGATGACACATATAGTTGGGGAAACTTTATTGGCTTCTCCACACTCAATTATTCTTCTTGAATTGGCATGGTGTTTGGCTTAATGCATTATTTCTTCATCCCTAATGTAGATGCTAATTCCTTAGGTGGCTCCATAACTCTTTGTGCTTCGGCTATGTTCTGTTAATTTTCTCGTCTCTTATGCAACTATTTGGCTCTCCTCTCCATTCTCCTCAATTATCAAACAACAACAACCTTTAATCATCATCCCTTTATCTGCTTTTATAGCCCCCTGTCAACTGTTATCTTCTTCTTCGCGCCCAAACCTGCTATCTAATCCAACTGTAATCACATTCAATTATTTTCATACTCTGCAATAAATTTAGATTATTCTTTGGATCATGGTCTAGATCTTGCCAGACTGTCACGATATTGTCATCGCTTTCCATTTATGGCTACACATCTCCACTACTTCATTGTTATGGTCTCTCTTTAAATCTTGTTCTATCATGTGTTTTCTTTAATACTTTTCCCGTCCTCTGCATCGATCTTTGTTGCACTCAATTCTCCTTCCTACATGCAATCTCTATGAGATTTTTTGGTTTTATCCCCTAACTATTTTAACCTTATGTATAACTTCAACCTTCAAACTCTTTTATTATTTTTCTTCTTTTCGTTTTCTTTTTATAATAAATTATAATACAAGTACTATGGTACACATATTGTGTGCTTAGACTAGTGCATGAAAGTACAATTGTCCCTATACAGTTTTAGATGACTACTATTAACCAGTCCTTCCTCAATTTCTCCTTTCACTTTCTCCAACTGAACAACACCTTCATATGTCACAAACCTTATCATATATGGACCTAACCAGTGCATCTGAAACTTCCCAAGTGTTGTAGAAACGTTTTATTGTAGAGAAAAACTAAGTCTCATGTCTGAAACTTCTTCTATTTAATGTGCATGTCATTCCATGCTTTCTCGTGTGCTTTATGAACTTGTTGATGGAAACCTATGAAACATCGATCCTCTTCCAGATCTACTAGTTATGATATTATCTTCTCCACTACGCCAGAATATTTAAGCTATGTTAGCGCAGCAATGTGCAAGTTTGGTACTATGAATTCCATAGGCATAACAACTTCTTGGCCATACACTAGTCTTAATGGGTTTTTTCTTGTCAACTTCTTACATGTATTCCTATACACCCATAACATTGTTGGAATCCTCAAGTCTCATTCGTCTCAAATTACATTACACACCTTCCTTAATGCATTCTCTAGGATTTTATTGAATGCTTCCATTATTCCATTTGGTTGGGGATGATACGATGTGCTCTTCTGATGATGAATCTGAAACCCATATGTCAAAGTTGCAATCGTCTTATTCATAAAATGAGTTCCATGATCACTCATAACTATTCTAGGTAATCCAAACCTTGTCAACATATTTTGAAACAAAAACTGCACAGTTGTCTCCACGCTACAATCCCTGACTGGTTTTGCTTCATCCCATCTGGTCAAGTATTTTGTCACAGTAATGATGTATATGGCTCTTGACCTATTTTCTGGTGGATTTATTGGTCCAACAAAATCAATGGCCCATTTATCAAAATCTTGTAATGTCACTTGCGGTACTAACAACATCTCATCTCTCCTGGAAGGCTTCCCAAGTATTTGGAAAACATCACAAGTCTTACAAAATTCCTTAGCATCTTTATGAAGGGTAGGCCACCACAATCCTGCATGCAAAATCTTCTGAGTTGTTTCTTTTCCTATGTAGTGACCTTATGCAACCCCTTCATATGCATCTGAAAAAATCATATATATTTCATGTTCTAATACATATCATCGCAGAATACCATATGTGCCTAACTTGTACAAATTTCCTGCTATAAGTTGATAGTCTATTGCCTTCACTACTAACTGCTTCTTCTACGTAACTATAAACTTGGGTGAGGATACTCCTCTGCTCAAGAACTAGAATATATCTATAAAATAGTCATCAACCATATTTACCGCAAATAATTTCATGTCTGGTAGACTGTCATCCAAGTTTCCTGCATCTTCCCCTAGTAGTATGCACGATAAGTGATTAGGTCTTGAATTAAATTTCCTTGGTTTCACAATTACCTCAAAGTAATATTCATGAAAAAATAATAGCCTTATGCATATTCTCGTCCCCGACACTGGCTTATTAACTAGGTATCTCAATGTAGAATTATCTGTGTACATTTAAAAGTGTGAACCCAACAATTAATGTCTAAACTTCTGCAATGCATACACCATTGCTACTCCTTCACGTTCTATAATAGTATAGTTTTGTTCTATAGTTGACAACTTCCTGTTTGCAAATGCAATGGGATGATCTATATCTCCTTTCGGTTGAGCTAACATTGTGCCTAAAGATACAAATGACACATCCACATGAACATGAAACTCCTCCTTCCAATCTGGAAGTAAAAAAATCGGCTTTGTAACCAATTTCTGCGTCAAAGTATCTAAACCTTTCTGACATTCCTCATTCCATTGAAACTTTTTCTCCTTCTTTAGCAATTTTTCCATCGAGGTTGTGATTTGTGCATATCCTCTAATGAACTTCTTATAGTACCCCGTATGACCTAGCGTTGCTCGTAACTGTTGCACTGAAGTAGGTGGTGGTAAATCAACAATTACAACAGTCTTTGCGAGATCCACCAACATTCTTTGTTTACACACTACATGACCCAGTAAGATGCCAAGCGATGCATAGAAAATGTACTTCTTCAAATTCAAAGATATCTGAAACTACCTACACCTATCGAACATCAAGAAAAAGTCTCAACATGATATTTCAACAAGATCTAGTTGAAATTTCAACAATCATAGTTCCATCAAGCTCAACAAATATCTAGTTCTACATTAGCACAGCAAAAACATCAAGTTACACATGCACTTCATCAGAAAAATAATTCATGATTGAGTTATTGAAATGTTATTTTTCCCTACAGAAGATCAAGTTGCATTAATTTTCACAAAGTATCTTACAGAAGCAAAGTTTTCCAAACTTCGATCTATGTTAGGAGTTCAAGATGCTTATCATTAAGGGGGGATAGGCTCTAATGCATCCTTCCTTCTCCTATTGTGTTTCCTTTGTAAATCCTTCAATCCTAACCCAAGTTGTTCTTAAGGGGGGATTTTAGGATATTTAGACACTTCGGAGTTAGTTAAAATCAACTTGGTCTAATGGGTCATTAGGTAAAAGCGTGTTTCTTTAGTATGAATTAGTATGCATTTGTAGTTATGTAATCTGACGGTCATGATATGTTCTCGACGTAGAGTGATCCAATGATTCATATTCTCCTCGGTCTTAATGACTACATTGATTCGTGGCTTAACACCAAATTGGTCCATGATCTCTATTTAAAGAGCATGGAGGGTCATTTTCCGATTATCAATTGTGAGAAACTCTCTTGTAAATATTTCTGTAATAGTTTCATTTTGCATTAATAAATTTCTCCAAGTGCCCATGTTGGTTGGCGATTTGGATGTTTCCCCACAAGGGTTTTACCACGTAAAAACATTGGCGTGTCAATGTTTGATCTGGTTGTGTGAGTAGTTATTGAAGGTGTTCTTCTTCTATTGGAATACCCATGTTGTCAAACACTATACATTTCAAACTAACTAAGGAGATGTGTCCCAAGACATAGGAGCATATAGATTACATGTCCATTTTTTTGTACTCATCGAGAGTTGGCATCTTGATGTATGTGATGGTGTGCACAAGGTCAGATATTGCACATGCAGTGTGAGTTTTGATAAGGCATATGAGTAATCTATGTAAAGAGAATTGGAAGGAAGTAAAGTGGATTCTCATGTATTTAAGAGGTACTACTACTCATGAATTATGTTTTGGATGTTCAAACACTATTCTACAGGGATATGTTGATTCATATACGGTAGGTGATATAGATAGTAGGAGGAGCACCACATGGTATATTTTTATTGTAGCTGGAACAACAATAAATTGGATTTCAAAATTGCAAAAGGTTCTTTCACTTTCAACAATGAAAGCAGAGCATGTCGTTGCTACAGAGGCTAGTAAAGACATGATTTGGTTACAGAGGCTTATGGAGGAATTGGGAAAGAAGTAGGAGAATAGTAGGTTGTACAATGAGAGCCACGGTGCCATTCATCTTGAAAATAACTCATCCTTCCATTCTAATATTAAACATATACAACTCAGGTACCATTTCATATGATTAGTTTTGGAAGATGGACAATTGAAGCTGGAAAAGATACACACTAGCCAAAATCATGCATACATGTTAACAAAGACATTAAACATGGAGAAACTAAGTTTACTCAGATTCAATTGGCATTCAAGCATGATGGTGAAGATGAGAAACTTGTCAGGTCCAAATTTGGAGTATATTCTAGTAGGTGCAATAGAGGTGGAGTTGTTATGATCAATCTCCAAGTGGGAGATTGTTGGTTGTGAAGCCTAATTATGTTCTTGATTTAGAGGTCTTGTTTTAGTCACGTTTGGATCCGATTCCCTTGATCTGAAAATAGAAGGCTGACTTGTTATTCTATGCAAGCACCCTCTACTTCATAAAAATAAACTTTACAGGACCTTGCTTCATGTGTATAAATATGCAAGATAAACTTATGTGTTAAGTTCATGTATCTTCTTGTAAATGCTTATGTGTGAGCAAATGTTCTTTTAAATGGTTAAATATGTACTTCAAATAAATACACAACAACAATACTTACAGCAAATAAACCATCAAACTCACAACAAGAACAAGTTGATAAAGGAGTTCAACCCCCTCCGGGCTACATCTCCTTGAGCCTCCATCAATGGACTTGGCTCTCTGGGATTAATTAGTCAAAAGTTCTTTTACAAGATGCTGCTCAACTCCAATGGAAAAACAGACTGTACCATTGATATCAGAACACATAAAACCCCCAAAAATGACTAATAGAACTCTGAAAACGGATCATGGCTCATCCGGGCATGACCTCTTCTACATGTGGCCATAAGATTTCCTGAGCTTCTCTTTGGAAAAAACACTTGTAAAAGTCCTCAAAAGCCTCTGAAACCTGTCCCAATGTGTTCAGATCATATTAATTAGCCAAAAATGATTATTCAATCACAGAAAACAAATATAGGCTCACCAAACCATGTCCTCGATCAATGAGGGCTTCAAGCTCCCTAGAGCTTCCTGAAACTTCAATGGTGAAAAACTTGTAGAATAAGTCTTCAAATAGCCTTGAAAACAACACCAATGGATCCATCACGTCCAAAAATCCCTGGCTGGGCTTTTACGACACCTCAATCAGCCAAAAACTGAGAAAGTTAGACCTCCTCCATTTTCCTCCTTCAAGCTTTGTTGGAACTGGTTCTACAAAATGCACCTTTGTGTGCATGAACCAAGAACACGCTCCAAAACATGCGTTAAAACCTGGCACCGGGCGCAACCGCGCCAATGGTGCAAACCGTAGAACGGTTAGGGCGCCTCCAACCCCTAACCGTCTAGCACCTGGGCATATGAGGGCATGTGACCGTGCGCATGGTTAAAAGGTGGTTAAAATAGTTGTAACGGGCATAACCTCCCACGCGCCCGAATTAGGGTCATATGAATATACAACAAAACCATGGGCTATGCCAAGTCCCACACCAACAACTGCGCGCAACCATATTTTGTGGTTATACATAAGCTATGGTCCAAAACTCGCGCCAATAGTTGGATTACATAACACACAGTCATATAATATATTGCAAAGAACCGCGCGCATTCCATTTTGAACTAGGTGTGAACTTCCCGCGCGCTTTTACCAATAGGTATGGTCATATACATGTCAATAAGACCACGGGTCGGGGCTAAGCCCCGACCCGTTCCCCCCCACCATTCATTACATAGCACAATGTCAAATATATTTAAACATACATTCATAACAAGAAACACATGGCGGTGGAATGGTCGGCGGATGTTTGTGAAGGATTATAGGGGAGGAGGTCCGGGGGTCAAACCCCACGGCCTCCAACAGTTTTTACACAAAACCAATAACCAAATAATGAGTGACATGTGGCGCCTCTAGATTGGGCCACGTGTCCTCACACCATTCGCCAGGTACAAGACACGTGTCAACACCAGATTCGTCAACATCAACCAACAAAGTCTTGCCACATGTCAACTGTCGATTAGCCCATGTCAACTTGCCACATCATTTCCGTACGGTCCAGTCACCTGCTGCGTCAGCCTGCCACGTCACCCATGCCACGTGTCACCTTCGGATTGGCCCAACTGTGTGCCAAAAGTCCAAAGCTGCATGCCACGTGCCACTCCCTGAAGCCGCCATGTGTCCTGTACGGATCGACCATGTATGTTGTACGGTCCTACCACGTGTCCTGTACGGACTTGACATGTGTCATGTACGGACTGTACAGACAGGTACAGTCAGCATCAAATTTTTGCCTATTTGGCTCGGCAAACAGATCGCGATAACTTCTCCATACGAACTCCGTTTGAGAAAGTAAATATACCGTCGGAATCAAGAAGACGAGACGGACACAATAGCACCTTTTTCGTCGCATTCCGAGAACTTTGAAAATTGAGCAAAATTTTGCCCCCTGGTCCAGATTTTGATCACACCTTCCCACTTAAAGGATTTTGGACCCACAAAAGCTTATCTGTCTGCTTTCAAGTCATATCAAAATCTTTTCGACAATCACCTGAACACTTTGACATGCCTTGCACTGCAACTGGCTATGTCCTTCAACCACTGCTCTCTGGCTGCTGCTGACCCACTGCTCTCTCTGTGCTTGGAAGACTGCCAACCTTCCCACTGAGAATCAAGTCCCTCTTTCAAACTCTTTGGCGTCAACAAAATCAACTCTCCAATGGCTGCAAAACTGCCCTGCGACATCTTTTCACAAGCCAAGAAAACCATCAATCTTGAAAACAAATCATACAAGATTGAAAAATGATGTCAACAAAATCTTTTGCTCTTCAAACAAACTGTCGCATCTTGTACTTTATCAAAGTACATGGCGTTTTCAAAATCAAATTTCAAGTCAATAAACACCATCGACTAAAAACAAGTCGAACAACACGATCGACACAACATAGTTGTCAGAAAATCATCAACACCAGTCGAGACTCATTTGAAACATCAACCTTCCCATAAATGCACACATAACGCGGAAAAGTGCATTTACAATCAGAAAAATGCAAGCGTTACTTGCTTAAGAAATCCAACCATTTCTTACCAAACCAACTGAACGGTGACTTTTTCTGCTGAACATCGTCCTCTTGTGAATCATCTTGACTCACATCAATGATGGAATCTCCACTTCCATTCTTGCCAATCTTCTTATCCAACTGCTTCTGAGGCTGTGGACGAATAGTTGGATGCAACGTCCAACATTGGTCAACAAGATGACCCCGCTTCTAACAATGAGTGCAAACCTTTTGCATCCTCCTTTCACACTGTCTTTGCTTAGAAAGTTTCCTGAAAGCAGCCAATCTTTTCCAACACTTTGAAACATGATGGTTATACAAACCACAATATGTACAAGGATTCTTTCTTCCAAATTTATCATGCTTAACATAATCAAATGCAACTGAATGAT
>ML827439.1:49087-110664 GCA_009831015.1 Picea engelmannii | reverse complement strand
TAGGAAAATGTGTGGAGGGCATGCAGATAAACTAGGTGAACTACCTCGTCAATGAGCTAGAGAAGGATTGTCGTGAAACCCCGCCTTTGGGATATGAATTCCATTATAGTTGGCTGATCATTTTGATTGCATCTGTCACTTGGAAAATGCCTAAAGGAGCCACCTTTCCATAGATAGAGCCATCGGAGTCGTTGGCCGCTAGGTTTTCCACCTTGTGGTACACCAACAACATGACGAAGTAGTGTCAATCCAATGTAGTGTTTCATGCATACTATCAACAATTGAAGGTTGCCATCAAATCATTTCTGCGCATGACACCGCGCACCCTGCACCAGTACTGACCAATAGAAAAGTTCCACACAGATCCTCATTTTATCTACATCACTGCGCACAGAGATGAGAACAAGGAAGAATTACAGTCGTACTACAAGATGACAGACGAAGACATAGAGAAGATTACAAAGGAATGACCAGAGGAGTTTCTTGTACCTATCACTGATACAGAATTATCCGACATAGAGACCATAGGAAGCCCCATAGTTACATGGGTTGAGCATGTTGGACAATCCAGTGGGACGAAGAAGAAGACAAAGCAGGAGGAAGTCCAGGATATAGAGACTGATGAAGAGGACAATGCTTATGAAGATAACGGGTTTGGATCGCTCACTTGGAGGAGGAGAAGATGAAGCAGAATGATAGGTGTTGGCCCTCGACCAAGTTTTGAGGAAAAATTGGTCAGAGTTGGCCCACTTTTGGACTTCGACACATTGGTCGAGGAAGGAGCGCCCAAGCAGATCTGAGATCACAGATCTCACTTATTTTGTGGGCTATGTGGACTCAGTAAGGGATTATTTAGGGTTTTTTTAATGGGTTATGGGATGTCGGCCCATGGGGTTTTCCCATGTTTGGCCCTATTGTAAGGGTTTGTAAAAGTATAAATAAAATAAGAATGTATGGTAGAAGTAGTAGTCTTTTGGAGCTAAGTGCAAGTGGTCAGAATGGTTCTGTTGCCGAGACCTGAAACTGTGATTGTTGGGAACTAAAGTAAAGAAAAGAGAATCTATATGCATAGATTCGCTGCTGAAGTGCATAGTACTCTACTTGACTTGCGAATCTTTGTGCTAAGAAAGAAATCCGATCTGAGGAAAGAGGTAAGATTCGAAAAGAGGTAAAGCTTTGACAAGAGTAACATAAGTGAAATTTTTGTTTCGAAAACATGAATTTAAGTATGTTTAATAGATTTTGTCCTAGTCTGAAGGCTAGGGAACAATTTAAAGAAAGAGTTGATCTCAGTAAATTTAGTAGAAATAAATAATTATATTTTATTCCTATGCATAGAAAGAATTTTTGGGCTAACAAATGGATGCAGGAACCTAGATTTTTTTTTTTGCAGATTGAAGATCCAACAATATGATCCTAGTGCGCAGTGCAGAAGAAGTTGGGGAACATTTAAAAGAAAAAGAGGATTGGCATTGTCCTATAACTGCAGAAGACCGAGACATCTTGCTAAGGAATGCCCTTGCGCAGGTCCTATTTTCCTTTGTTGTAAGATTGTTGGTCATGAGGTTAAGAACTGTCCAAAGATGATTGCTAAAGTTGAAAGGATGAACATGAGACAAAAAAACTATGAAGGAAGTCAAGAGACTAAGGGCATGTTAGAGAGTCATAAAAAGAAAGAAACAGAGGAAGTTCATATTACATTAGTATAGTTGAAAGAAATGATCGATGTTCACAAAGATGTCAATTTACCAGAGATCCTGAAAGTAAAACAACGCATAAGTGCAAGAATATAAGACTTTGACATAGATTGTGTCTTGGATGAAGAAACACAAGTGAATATTATGACAAAAGAAACTTGGAAAATTTTGGGAAAGCCTACCGTGGTGGTACCTTCATTAGGAAGGACATGCTTGTTTAAGGGAAATATGATAACCCTATGTGGAAGAGTTACTAATGTAGCTATTATTGTTGAGGGAACATTGACTGAAGAAGAATTTGAAGTCATTAAGTTTATTGGGGACAATGCCCCTTTCCCACTTTTACTAGGTAAGAGTTGGATTGAGAAGGATCAGATCAGAAGGAAAGCAGAGGAAGAAGCTAAAACAAAGAAAAAACAAGAACTAAGGGATTTCATAGCTAGGAGAATAGACTGACTAATAGAAGAATGAGAGGATAAATTGAAGCAATATAACAAAGTAACAATGTAGGAGGGATATAAGGAAAGAGAATAAACTGTCAAGGTTGAAAGAATGCAAGAAGACTTGAGGAACCTATCTATGTCCACTCAGGATGTGTTAAAACAAGGGATATTAAATTCAGACCCTTTGAGGGCACATCAACAGTGTGAAGACACTTTGCTAGAAGAAGATAAGAATAAGAATGGAAATGGGATTCCATAAATAGTTAGAGAAACTTAGATCACAGGGAAGAAGGCAAGGAAGCACAATAAAAAGAAGGCTAAGTTGGAAAATCTACAAGAAGCTATAGATACCAGATCGAAGACTTCACATATTGGAACCTTGCAGGAGGTAGGTTCGCAGGATTTGAACCTTGCTGGAACAACAGGACCGCACAGAATGGGACTTCGCCATGGCGAAGTTATATGACCGTTGGAGGCACCCAGAACGTTAGAATGACGCTCCAGAACGGTTATAAAACACATTTATGGGCCGATGGACTGCTTTTGGGACGTCGAGACCACGCCATAACGAACATATTTACATTAGGCATTTCCTGGCTGTTGGAAGATCCGTTACGATACCCGCTTATTTAACTCATCGGTCGTTGCACCGGGACTACTTTTTGCTACCCATGATTGACTAAGCTAAATAGAGATTTTTCCAAGTGTTGAACTGTGTTATTTGAAACTAGACCTCGTCGTCCATTTGTCTACCCCGCCTTTCTGTTCGTCTACCCCGACCCATCTATTTAAAAGTTAGAATGTCGGGCGAACCAAGTGAATTAGACAACTCTGTCGAGGAGGTCCTTAAGAAGATAATGGCCGAAAGACCAATATCTGAAGGTGTCCAAGCATCGTCGACTAGGGGACTGTAGGCTTCCCCTTTGACTGGACGTCGTTCTGGTCGTGTCAACCCTGGAATTGAACAACGAAGTAAGCACCACGAATATTTGGCTAATGCGAAGCAGATCCTATCAATCCTACCTGAGTATATCCCACCTTTGCCTGGCATTGTTAACCATGACAACATTCCCCGAGATTATGAGTACATTGCGTTCACCGTGTACATTCCGAAAGGAATACGCGTAGTCGGGAGTCAGTTAGGATAGATCCCACTACTGAAGAACAACGAATTCAACTTGGGTGACCAAAAGAACTACGCCATGTTGGCACCCCACTGCTATCTCACGAAGACAACTGGAAAGAAGCCCCACCTCATATCACAACCATGGATTAAGGAGTTGGCGCAGTCCACTGTGCTGAATGTGATGAAGATCTCACATTTTGGCTGCTACCAGGTGGTTAACGCTTGCGTTAAACTCCTCCTGTCGTGGTATCATGGAGGATACCTATGGGTCGACCCAAGGATTACTATGGATCCAACGTCGATCCACCACATTACAAGCTTGAGTGTGAAGGGCCCTGACCCTCAACAATTTTAAGAGCAAGGAGGAGGCGAAGCTACACCACCATAAGACCCCTCTACTGGAACAATCACACTGCAGAAGAGGAAGGTTTCTCCAAAGAAACCTTCAACAAATAAGACAACACGCGCTAACCAATCTCACTGAGGACAATATCAGTTTGGTCCACAGAGCTATGGAGGACTCTTTTAAGGACATATTGCAGAGATATAGAGAGAAGCAAAAGGAGCTATATAGAAGGATCAAGAGGGAAATGAAGGAAGTACACCAAGATGTTCATTTGGCCCTTGCAGTACCCATTGCGCCTTCCTCATCGCAGACTGCAGAATTGGGGGATGAACCAACCCAATTAAGAAGACTGGCGGATGCAACAGAAGCTCGACTTCAAAGAGTCCAGGAAGAGAAGGAGAAGGCTACATAAGCCTTGAAAACATAGAAAGACGAAGTCTTAGCACAATTGAGAGCAACGTAGGATAGGGTAAAACCCCAGGAAAGTGAGAAAGCAAAGCTTCAGGTGATGCTTCAGGAGGAAAAGGCCCAGCTACAAAGAGAAAAGGATCAGTTGCTCGCAGAGCGGGCCATGGTCAAAGATGTAGTGATTAAAGCATGCCACTCTGTGCCAGGCTTGGCACAGGAGGAGAAATATTCGGTCGAGGCTCAAGTAGTGAAGCTCGTTGAGACCCTCCAACAACTTAAAACTAGGATCACAAACTTGGAGGCCCAAACAATACCGAGCACCTTGCAGCAGGTGCGTGACTAGAGGGAGGAGACCGCTAAGAACACACTAATAAGGATAAGAACCCTTGCCTCAGAATGAAATTAATTGAGCAATAGAAGTGCACAAACATATGATCGCCTCGCCAAGGATCCAGAGCTAAGGAAGTTGGAAGCGCAGTTACAGGAGGTGCAACAACAAGATTTTTTCGTGAAGGTACAGATGAAGCTGCTCACAGTGGTAGAAAGAATGAAGAGATCCAAGGAGCAACACACAGTACAACAACATATCACTTCCCTTCAGGTTAGGGTAATGGAAGTGATGCAGAAGCTACAACCTGTGCAGGATGAAACTTGCAAGGTGTTTGAATAAATTGATGGACAAAAATCACAATTGGATCAATTGGTTGCATCAATAGAACAATGCTTGGAAGGGCCTGTTACAGAGCAGATGATCCATAAGCTCGCTAAGTAGGAGGCTTAGGTGAAGCGGCAAGTCGAGGTAGCTCAGGTTAAGATTGAGGCCTTCGAAGCAGTGTTGTCAACACCTGAGTGACTCAGGATGATTTACAAGTGAGTGTTGGGGGCATGTTGACTCTCGACCAAGTTTTGAGGAAAAATTGGTGAGAGTTGGCCCACTTTTGGACTTCGACACCTTGGTCAAGGAAGGAGCACCCAGGCAGAGTTGAGATCACAGATCTCACTTATTTTGTGGGCTATGTCGACCCAGTAAGGGGTTCTTTAGGGTTTTTGTAATGGGTTATGGGATATCGACCCATGGGGTTTTCTCATGTTTGGCCCTATTGTAAGGGTTTGTAAAAGTATAAATAAAAGAATAATGTATGGTAGAAGTAGTAGTCTTTTGGAGCTAAGTGCAAGTGGTTTGAATGGCTTTGTGCAAGGGAATGAATGTGTGTTAAGGTTGTGTGCTTGATAGAGAGTTGACTCTTTTCCTTGACCTAGTTTTTGAAGGAGGATATGTTGCTCAGTGCACAGATCTCCTGTCCGGTGCAAAGCTCAAATCTATGGCTTAGTGCACATGAGTAACTAAATGTAAGAGATTGAAGAATAATAAAGAAGCGAAGCGGTTGGTGGATGTAGCCCCACACTGGGGTGAACCACGTATATGTTTTGTCTTTGGTTTGCTTTGTGTTGTGTTATTTATGTTATGAATCTGCTCAATGCTTTGATTATTATGTATGATAGATAGATTTGTTATTGCTTAAGTTATTTACTTGTGATAAGGGTAAATGAAGGTTAGATCTAACTCAGTGCTAAGTGCTCAAGATATATAATCATTTATTGTTACTACGCCGAACTACCTTAGATATGTTCTGCGATGTTAATATGGTTAATGCACTAATGCATGTCACTTCCTAAGCACTAACATAATACCCTGCGAAGTGTTATTATCACAGATCTGTGTCCCAGCCTGGTTACAGACACTTGCGTCCTGTAACCCCCCTGCTTCTACCTTGGGTGAGACTTCGCTTTCCTCATAGGTGTTGTCGAAAGGGCCGGTAGTCAAGGTTTTGTTGGTGCGCTGTTGAGCGTTGAACCCTGGGTCTACCCCTATGCCAACAACAGAGAGGAGGAGATGAAGAAGAAGAAGGGAAAGGAGGAGGCGAAGATACCACCCTTCCACTTGAGGACCCCCTTGTTGGGATAGTAACATCATAGAAGAGGAAGGTTTCTCCCAAGAAACCCTCAATAAGGAAGAAGATGTGTGCTAATAAGCCCCAGTTAGAGGCCACACTCATTGATGATGAAATCAGTCTGGTCCGCAGATCTATGGAGGACGCTTCCGAGGACATCTTGCAGAGATATGGAGAGAAGCAGGAGGAGCTATATGGAAGGATTGGGAAGGAATTGAAGGAAGTACAACAAGCTGTTCGTTTGGTCCACGCAGTACCCACTGCACCTTCCTTGTTGCAGACTGTATAATTGGGAGATGAACCAGCCCAATTGATAAGACTCATGGATGCAACAGAAGACCGGTTCCAAATAGTCCAGGAAGAGAGGGAGAAGTCTACAAAATCCTTGAAACAATAGAAAGATGAAGTCCTAGCACAATTATGAGCAGCGCAGGAAAATGTAGCAGCCCAGGAAAGTGAGAAAGTAGAGATTCAAATGAATATTCAAGAAGAAAAATCCCAGCTACAGAGAAAAAAGGAGCAGTTACTCGTAGAGCGGGCCATGGTCAAAGAAGTAGTGAGTAAAGCATGTCGCTCTATGCCAGGCTTGGCACATGAAGGAAAAGATTCAGTCGAAGCTCAAATAGTGAATCTCGCTGAGATCATCCAACAACTTCAAGCTAGGATAACAGACTTGGAGGCCCAAACAGTACCGAGCACCCCGCATGAGGTGCGTAACCAGAGGGAGGAGATCGATAAGAAAACACTAATAAGGATAAGATCCCTTGCCTCAGAATGAAAACAACTGAGTGATAGAAGCGCACATACATATGAATGCCTCACTGAGGATATAGAGCTAAGGAAGCTGGAGGCACAGTTACAAGAGGTACAACAACATGCATTTTCCATGCAGGCATAGATGAAGTTGTTCACTGCGGTAGAAAGAATGAAGAGATCCCAAGAGCAGCATGCAATAAAACAACAAATCACTGCCCTCCAGAGTAGGGTAATCGAAGTGACGTAGAAGCTACAACCTGTGTAGAATGAAGCTTGTAAGGTGTTCAATGAGATTGATGGATAGGGCTCAGAATTGGATCAAGTGGTTGCAACAGTAGAACAACGCCTGGAAGGGCCTCTTACAGAGCAGACCATCCAGGAGCTCACTGAGGAGGTGGTTCAGGCGACGTAGCAAGTCGATGTCGCCCGAGTTAAGCTTGAAGCCTTTGAAGCAGCATTGTCCAGACCTAAGTGACTTGGGACAAGTCACAGGTGAGTGTTGGGGGCATGTTGGCCCTCGACCAAGTTTTGAGGAAACATTGGTCAGATTTTGCCCACTTTTGGACTTCGACACGATGGTCAAAGAAGCAGCACCCAGATGGAGTTGAGATCGCGGATCTCACTTATTTTGTGGGCTATGTGGACCCAATAAGGGGTTCATTAGGGTTTTTGTAATGGTTTATGGGATGTCGGCCCATGGGATTTTTCCATGTTTAGGCCTTATTGTAAGGGTTTGTAAAAGTATAAATACAAAAGAATGTATTGTAAAAGGGAGGAGCTAGCTGGCTAAGTGAAAGTAGTTCAAGTGGCTTTGTGCAAGGGAATGTATGTGTGTTAAGGCTTTGTGCTTGATAAAGAGTTGGCTTTGTGCCTTGACCTGGATTTGGAAGGAGGATCTAGTGCTCAGTGCACAGATCTATTGTTCACTGCAAAGCTCAACTCTGTGGCTTAGTGTATAGAAGGATCTGAATGTAAGAGATTGATGAATAATAGAGAGGCGAAGCAGTTGGTGGACGTAGCCCCACACTGGCGTGAACCACATACATCTTGTGTCTTATGTTTTGCTATGTGGAATGATTATCTCTGTTATGTTTTTCTTAGTTCTTAGATTAGATATGTAATGGATATGTATATGTTTCTTTAATGCTTTGCTTATGATAAATTTCTAGATCTAATTCATAGTGCTAAGTGCTAAGTGTTTGAAGTGCATAATCTTTATTGTTACTACGCTAGATCTATCCTTGGGTATGTTCTGCAATGTCAATAAAGTTAATGAACTAATACATGATTGCTTCCTAAGCATTAACATAATACTCTGCGAAGTGTTATTATCACAGATCTATGTCCTAGCCTGGTTACAGACACCTGCGTCCTGTAACCCCCCTTGCTTCTACCTTGGGTGAGACTTTTCCTGCTCCACAGGTGTTGCCGAAAGAGCCGATAGTCAGGGTTTTGTTGGTGCACTGTTAAGCGTTGAACCTTGGGTCTGCCCCTGTGCCAATATTGGCTACATTGGAAATGTGCTTATACTTGAGTGTATCCTTTCTCTCCAATTAGTCTAGGATAGGTATATTTTTGTTGTCTCATGTATATAATATTGTTATATCAGTGAATTTTTCCAATAAGCATTTGCTGGATCAAGATAGTGGATTGGGATTGTTATCCCCCATTTCTAGGGACAACTAAGGAGATGATGTCTTGAGGCCCTTAGGTTGTGGGCATGGAGTACTGAGAGGATAAATGTAGATACTTAGGTATCATATGGGGTTCAATTTTACTTAGGTATCATAGGGGTTCAAAGTATCATCGAGTTTAGCTAGTTACCTATGGGTTGTTACGATATGTAATATTTTGCTGTATGACCTATTTTGGGTAAGTTGTTGAGCTAGAGAGGACAAAGGAGGGAAGATCTCGAGGGTTAGATTGCAGGTTGAGGAGCCTTGTGTGATCTAGTGCGCCTCATATATATCTTACCCAACAAAGAAGAATTGTAACACGTGAGATGCTGTAGATGCAAAAATACTTTAATAAAAGAGCCAAGAGCCAGATCTTTGTGGACGTAGCCTAGGAGGGGGTGAAACACGGTAACATCTATGTTATGTGATGAATGCATGCATATCTTTATTGTCTTCAATAGTTATGGTTATGTTTAATGAATGAGTTGCTATATTTCTTGCTTATTCCCAAATGATAGTATATTGCGTTTACAAGTTATAATAATGGTTTAATATATAGTTCTCATACCTCGCACTCGATCCTAGGGTGTAAACTGATGAGTATTACAACCACCCATTAAAGCTATCTTGGGTGAGACTACGCAATGCACTCTGTGCACTGCGTTGCCTTTTGGTTTACCAGGAGGGCCGATAGTTTTAGAGGCTTTGTTGGAACCACGAACATACATGAACCCTGGGTCAATAAACTTAGACATAATAGGAGTAGTATACCAATAAATGGTTTTGTTGCTATTGGTAGGAACATGAGAGGATTGAGTAGATGAGATAGGTTGAGCAAGAGAAGATTAAATAAAAGAAGAAAGCAATGAGCTACTAGAAGGGGATGTTGAGACTGTGGAATCCCACAAAAGCAGAGATCGAAACCTGGTTAAGAACCAAAGAGTTGGAGTTTTCATAGAAAGACAACAAAAACCCTAGAATAACACCCCACAAATATCTTGAGAAATACATGTTTACTGATTTGCATGAAGTCTTTTTCTGTGATTTCCCACACTTATTATAGGAGTGGATACTAAGGTTGAAGGATAACCACGCAACGAACCGGATCCGACAGTTAGATTGGACTCTAGTATAGATTGAGCAGTTACAGTAGGTGAACAATAAATTCACCCGCTCAATATATTTTTGGCTTGACAGTATTGTTCCAGGCTTTATAACAGAGTTTGCAGTAGATACAGAGAAGTCATACAATGCAGTGGAGCAAGAGTTTCTACGCGGATCTCGAGGAAGGTACATTAGATCGTTGTATACTTCTTTTAAGATACTGCTATACAACAAAGGTGTAATGACAATGGAGTCAAATAGCTAAACTTCCCTACTTGCATGGGGGAAGGGGGGCAACACTGATAGAAAGAGGAGAAAGGGAAGCAGTAAAGGATAAGGGAAAGGAGGAGGAACCCTTGGACCCAATCATGATGGATGACGACCAGATCAAGCATATTATGGTGACAACTGGAAAGACGTGTAGCAGAGTACCCTACCAATACAAGGTGAATACCAAGAAGAGAGTCATGGCCACGAGGGAAGGCTTGGCGAGTGATGAGGAAGAGGTAGAGGATCTTTGGGTTGTGGAGAAGATTGAGGAAATCCTACGTGCAACATATGAGAGGAAGCCGAGAGGTCCAAGAGAGGGAAGAGAAGGCCTCAATCCTATCTATATTAATGTCAGTGTGGAACCCATAATCCCATGTGTGACTAATACACCAAAGAGAACACCACCGTTTAGAAAACCAAAGTTTAGAACTAGTCAGACAACAACAAGTACATCTACACAAGGAACAACAACTGGAGGAGCTAGTTCAGGTAGCACTAGTCAAGTATCTACACCGCGCGGAGGTAGTAGTTTGACATGCAGGATGGTAGGACACGACCCTACCATTAGGTTACTTGAATTTAAAGGAGAAGCATTGGAGGACCCATAAAAACATTTTTTCATTTGTGAGAAGATTTGGGAAGCAAACCAGATCACAAACGAAGACACTAAATTGGCACAACTAGCGATTACACTAAGGGATCGTGCAATGGATTGGTATATAAGTTTAGCTACAAAAAATCCACCAGGGACAACCAGAACAATTGCAGATATCAAGAAACTGCTAATAAATGAATTCCAAAAGCCGAGTTTAGAGGATCAGTACATGAATGAGATGATTGAAATTAGACAAAAACCGGGAGAATCCCTATGGGAGATTGACCAGAGATTCAAGTGACTGAAGGGAAAGTTAAAATATCTCATGACTGATATGCAACATCGACACCTATTTGTCAAATCACTACTCCCACACTTAAAATACCCATTATGACAACATAAGTTCCAGACATAGGCATAGGCTCTGCAGGCAGCCCTACAACTGAAAGAAAACCAGTATCAGCAGACAAACCCAGCTATCGAAGAACTCGAGGAGGATTTGAAGTACTTAACATTCAAGCTAAACCAGAATAAGAGTAAGGAAAAACGAGAAGCCATTTGGTGCACTACATGCCAGATGGAAGGACACCACAAGAACGAATGTCCGACATTCGTGCAATATATTGCAATAGGAATGCCAAATCTGTTACCAATAGGAGGATTATGGTGCAAAATCTGCAAGAAACTGGTTCACGATCCTTATCACTGCACAATGATGCATAAATACTAGATAGTCCCAAATAGTTCATATTGCAATTTTTTCAAGTCAGTGGGCCACGACGACAAAGAATGTAGAAATATGGATTTGATGCGAGAAAGGACATCAGATGCATATAGAGTGCAAGTAGAAATGATGACTGGGAAAACCGTGCCACAGTTTAACGAAGTACCAGCTCCATACAACACTACGCAACAATAGTATAATAGTGCGCAACAACCATATAATAACACGCAACCACAGTACAACACAACACAACCTTAGTACAATACCGTGTAGTATAATCCGGTGCCTCAATATAACGCGCTGAGAGGAGATCAAGCAGGTTACAGAGGTGGAGAACGAGTGAGAGGAGGTTTTAGATGAGGTAGAGGACCAATGGTATGTCACAATTGTAAAAAGCCAGGACATTATGCAAGAGAATGTCCACTTCCACCAACGACTTGTATGTATTGTCACACATCAAATCATGACACAGGAGAATGTCCAACACTATTAGTAAAGATTCAGGAAAAGAGGAACCAGAACAACTAGATTTTTCAATGGATTTCAGCCAAATCAAGGGATGAAGGACGAAACATCAATACAGTTACTCGTAGAGGAGCTAAAACAGGAAACGACGCAGTCCAACAAGAGCCAACACAAAATTAGTGGGTGAAGAAGAACACTGAACCAAGAAAACAATTTGACACGCATAACGAGAAGACGATATTTAAGGAAGCCAGACAATAATTTCAGAAGGAAGACACGGTGTTAAGTTCAACTGTGCAGCAAAGCAAGGAAGCAATGGAGTACGAGATGCCTCCAGTATTGGATCATACCAATGAGATGCAACCCATGGGACAAGTAAGTACAATGAAAGGCTTTTTGCAATCATGTGTAAAAGTGTTAAATGATCCATCATCTGTGAAAATATTGCAAAACATATTAGAAAAATGTAGCATCGAGACGGAAGGAAACCTATAATAGAAGACAATCAATCACCTACATACAAGGAGAAGAACGAGTAGGGAGTTCATAATGAATGCCAATATTAGAGGTTTCAACATGGGAGATATCATATTGGATCTAGGATCTAAAGTAAACGTCTTACCAAAGAAGACATGGTGATCCATGGGAGAGCCCACATTAGGATATCCACCTATTCAATTAAAACTAACAAACCAACACAGAGTCCTATCAATTGGTAAACTGAAAGGAGTGACAGTAGACCTAGATGGAGTGCGCACTAAAGCAGATTTTGAAGTCATTGAAATAGTGGACGACACAACACCTTACCCAACATTGCTTGGTCTAGATTAGACGTTTGACAACCAGGCCATAATTAACTTGAAGACCAGAAAAATGGCATTTAAACCAGGAGAATACAGGGTCATCGCACCATTATATCCATCGAAAGGGGAGAGGTTTGTAGAACTCATGTGCTTAGACTCAGAGGATATCAACCAGTTGTACAGAACAACTGCGTGCGATGGGGATTATGTGAACCCAACTACATATGGGATACTTAGTTGGGGGAGCATTACTTCATGTGCAACAGACTCAGATGTCGGTCTAGAAAACAAGAAACATAGGCTACACGAAGTTTCCATGAGAAGATGTGCACAAATAGACCGCGCAGTAAGATGGGTAGTCACAAAAATAAGGGAACCACCTAGTTTCCATGGAGTAAACAACTTGGAAACCTTCTTGACATAGTATGAAGATGAAGTTTTAGAGAATCAGAGACTGTTAGCATTTGATATAGCACTCAAGGCCACACCTGCAAGATGGTGGGGTGCACACAAAGAGACAATCACAAATTGGTACCAATGCAAGTGGTTACTGCGCATAAGGTTCAACACAGAACAAAAAAAACAACAAGAAATAGAGGTACGATGGACATGGGGCACCAACAAAACACTTGGAGAAGTGCAGAACACTGTGGAAATTGACACCCCAAAGGAATGGCCTCATCATTTCATACACACTCCAGAGGGCATATAAGAAAACTGGTATACAGACCAGGAACTGCGCAAAGGAACTGCGACTTGGATGACATTGCAATAGAATTTTACAGTCACTTTCTCATTCAAGCATGAGAACCCCAACATAGATGCAACTTTTAAATAGATAAGAGGAGTGATATTCATCAAAGAACCAGAAGTAGAGATTATCACAGAAGAACAATAAAGGAACAAACATACAGTCAAAGAGATGTTGTCATATTACCACGTGCAGGAGGAAGCACCAAATGAAGATGATCCGCGCGATATTCAGATTGAAGAAGCATAAGGAGAAAGAGAAGTGGAAGGTCCACCCATAGAATCATAAGTTATTTCTGCGCCGACCAAGGTAAAGAAATTCAACATTGGGGTAGTTGAGAATCTCAAAATGGCCAGCATTGGAGACTATTGGGATGAGCAAACAGTGGAAAGTATAATAGAGTTATTGTGCGAGTACAATGACTTGTTTCCTACAATATTTACAGAGATGAAGGGTATAGCTGAAGAGTTAGGGGAGATGAAGATACCACTAAGACCTTAAGAGAGACCGATCAGACAGGGACCATACAGACTGAACCTAGTATATAAATAGAAATTCAAAGTTGAGATCGACAGGATGCTTGAAGCTAGAATCATAGAACCGGTCAAAGAATCATAATGGATAAGCTCGATGGTAGTGCAGGACAAAAAACAAGGATGATTAAGGATATGCGTCGACTTGAGGAAGTTAAACGATGCATGCCTACATGACTCGTTCCCTACACCTTTCACGAATGAACTGTTAGAGAACGTAGGAGGACATGAAGCTTACTCATTTACTGATGAATTCTCAGGCTACCATCATATTAAGATATCACAATAAGACATATACAAGACCACATTCGCTATGTAATGGGGATCCTACTAGTACACATTCATGGCATTTGGACTGAAGAATGCACCAACAATACTTTCTAGAGTAGTCATTGCCACATTTAAGGAATTCATCCACCAGTTCCTAGAGGTATACTGGACGATTGGACAGTCTATAGTTTGCTAAAATACCATGTATAAGTCTTACGACTGATGTTAGAAAGATGCAGGTAGTGCCATATATCATTGAACATAAAAAAATGCATATTCAGAACACCATTTGGGATACTATTGGGTCAGATAGTATGAAAACAAGGTTTACTAGTAGATCCCGCAAATATTGTAGTAATTGTTAACTTACCACCACCAAAAATAGTCTGTCAGCTAAGAGCGACATTGGGACACACAAGATACTACAGGAAATCTATCAAAGGGTATGCACAAATTACTTCACCAATGGAAAAGATGTTAAGAAAGGATACAAAGTTTCAGTGTAATGACGAGTGCAAACACAGTCTGGATACCCTGAAGGGAAAAATGGTCACCATGCCAATATTAGTATTTCCAGACTGGGAGAAGACATTCCACGTGCATGTAGATGCATCAACCATAGCACTTAGAGCTATCTTGGCGTAAACAAGAGTGAGAGACTTGGATCATCCAATAAAATTTGTGAGCAGAAAGTTATTAGAATTAGAACAGAACTATAACACTACAGAAAGGGAAGGCATGGCTATGGTCTTCCCACTGCAAAAGTTCAGACACTACTTATTGGGAAAACACTTTAAGATGTTGACAGATCACTCAGCCCTGAAATACCTAGTCAACAAACCAGTGTTGGGGGGGAGAATCTGTCGTTGGTTACTACTATTTCAAGAATTTGACTTTGAAGTAATAGTTAAGCCGAGAAAATTGGATGCAGGACCTGACCACCTGTCAAGGATCACAAATGGAGAAGAACCTACGAACTTAGAGGACAAATTCCCAGATGCACAATTATTCTCAGTCCAGATCACTAATGAATACTTTGCATATATCATTTAGTAATTTAGCACATGTACTACGCCGCAAGAATATAACACCACATAAAAGAAAAACCTGGTAGTCCAGGCTACAGACTACAACTGATCGCATGACACTTATACAAAATGGGTGCATATAACATTTTATGAAGATACATGTTAGGACACGAAATACCATGAGTTTTAGTAGAATCCCACAAAGGAATAGCAGGAGGGAATTATGCAGGCAAAGCTACAACGCAGAAGGTATTCCGCGCAGGACTATGGTGGCCAACCATTCACCGAGACTTGAAGGAGTACTGTCAAAGATGCGATGTTTGTCAAAGGGTAGGCAAACCCAATAGAAGGGACACAATTCCATTACGAACATAGGTAACATTGCATGCATTCAATAAGTGGGCAACAGACTTTCTGGGACCAATCAACCCACCAACAAAAAGAACAGGATCTAGGTACATTATCACCGTGACATAGTACCTAACAAGATGGGTGAAAGCTGCACCAGTGAAGGATTGTAGCGCATAAACAACAACACACTTCCTATTTGAACAAGTAATCACTAGATTTGGATGCCCAAGTGTTTTGATGAGTGACCAAGGAACGCACTTCATAAAAAACACCATCAGCGCTATGACTGAAGAGTTTGAAGTCCATCATCAGAATATCACACCATGTCACCCACAGGAAAATGGCACAGTGGAAGCATTTAACAAAATCCTAGAGAATGCACTGACAAAGATCTATAATGTCAACAGGGATGACTGGGACCTCAAAGTACCAGCAGTATTATGGGCCTATAGGACTATGTGCAAAAATTTGACAAGGCACACACCATTTAAACTGTTTTATGGCCAAGAAGTAGTGGTGCCATTAGAATTTTTAGTACCAAGATTGCACGTAGCAACAATCACACATATGACAGAATGAGGCATAGTAAAAGAGAGACTAAATTAGTTAATGACCATGGAGGAAGATTGGGTCTTAGCAGGGTTCTACCAACAAGGTCAGAAAGCAAGGGACAAAGCTTGGCATGACAGACACATCAAGAAGAAAACCTTCAAGGAAGGAGATCTAGTATTGATGTATGACAATAAATCGTTCAGCACCCAGGAAAGATAAGAATGCACTGGCTAGGACCGTATGAAGTAAAATTTTTCACAGATGGAGGAGTTGTACAGTTGAGAGACTTATCAGGCATAGAACTCAGAGGGATGATCAACGGGAGCCGACTGAAGCTGTACAAGGATAGTCGACCACACACCGCGCAGTAAAAAAAAAAAAATAGTATATCAAAAAGAACCAATAGAGGCATAGTGCATCGGAGATAAAAAGGGAATGCATACTTAGGAACACAAACTCGGCGAGGAGAAGGACAATGACCATGTGAAAAGGGAAACAAAAAGAAGACAAAAGCAGTACGAAATGACAGAATTAGGCAAAATGGAAGGCCGGAAAGGACCAGTGGGACACCAAATTAATTGCACCAACTAGAGTCGGCAAGGCAGAGTAATGGCAAGTATGAAAGAGCTGGAGGTGAATTGAACCCATAATGAAGGAAGCGTCCTCGACAAGCTTCATGCGAAGCCCATACAACACACACACGTGGGAGAAAAGAGTCCATTTGCAAAAGGAGAACATACAGAGAATGATAGAGGCTAAGGATCACAGAGCAAAGTTCACATAGGTCACAGAGACAATTCAAACTCATAACCACTTTGACATTCACCTCCATGGCACCTCTAAAGCAAGCAGAAATAAGCCAGAGTGCCAGGAATCCCAGAGTCAGAACCAGGTCATGGGTACAATTGGAAGAAGGTGAACAGAAGTCGTCGGAGATCGTCAATATCGAGGAAATCCCATCCCTAGACACAACACCGGTAAACCCCACACCTGTAGTGGAAGAAACCCAACAACCAACATCGGAGGGCAGGAATGTAGATATCTAGGAAGAGGCACAGGAGTAGCATAACCAGGACGCAAAAAACCTGAAGGAGGTGCAACCAGAGAACACCGAAGCAACTCCGAGAGTCAATGGAATGATGACGAATCAGGAAGCAATAGTCGAGCCACAGGAAGGAACAATAGAATATGCCAGAACACCCACCAGAAGGAACAATAAAAGATGTCACAGGCTAGCCAGAATGGTATTCCGAAGCACAAACGAGAGCCGCTGGAACCTCAAGCCAGCCACCACTGAAGAAAGACAAGCAGTAGGTACCTAGGTCAGTGCACAAGAAACTTGTTGCAACCCTCGTTCTACTGCATATACCAGAGGGGGTACGAGTGGAATTAGGCTTGCTAGGGAAGATTGACAAGCTAAAATACTCAGACCACAATGTAGCAGACACATACAAGTTTCTAGAATTTGCAAAGAGATTATACTTAGAGACCGTGGGCACAAATCTGGTTGGGGAACCGATTGATCAACCACTCAGATGGGAAACAGGATTGGAGAAAACAAGAATTTTAGGTCTGCTAGACCTACCACACTTTGGTAGAGGTTAATACTCAAGCGGCTACATCAAACAATTGTTATCAGTCACACATGGCGAGGACATATGGTTGGACAAGCTCGTCTCAATAGACGTAGAGATTATTGTGAACATAATAGGGTTTCCATCTCGGGGCATGGATCCCGCGTAGTTTCTTGATGACAAAGCCAAGGAGAAAGCACTAGCAGAAGAGATGAAGAAGAAGTATGGTACCAATAGGGGGACATGAGGAATCATTATCAAGAGGATCAATGATGTCGCAACACAAATGGGAGCAAAAATCTTAGCCTGTAAGCTGCTAAGAAAATGTCGGAAGGAGGAAGTTCCGGTTGGGGTTGTGGCAGTTGAAGCTCAATGCACCAAGGGCACCAAAGTGAGCTGGGCACCCTATCTCTTGAACTTGTTCTTGGATGACTACAAGGATGCAGATGATCTAGGAACATAGTTTCACTATTCATGGATAATCATGTTAATAGCCTTTATGGGATGCAGGGAACCAATATATGTAACTTTTGGTAGCAGACCCAAACCGAATCAGGGAGTGAGATATTTACTTTTGAAAGATACGTCAGATGCTAAGCACGAAAGGATGAATGGGTCCATATTTGAAGGATACCTATGTGATTTGCAGGAGGCCATCAACAACATGTGGAGAATAACACCAGAGGCTGTCGTGTGGTATCAAGACATCGCCAACTTCAAGACCAAATGACATATGATGTGGATACAGGTGCGGAAGGATCCCAATAAGCAGTGGCTAAAAATGCACTACTGTATCACAGAGGGTGACATCGACATGGTGATCAAAGACTGGGAAGATGAACGAAAGATTCCCATCCTCACCCAAGACTTGCCGAAAAGGACAGTGAAAAAAGTGGCAGGGTAGGGAGAAACACAGCCTCAAGAAGTCCCAGTGCCCAAGAAATGGAGGACGGGCCAGACAAAGAGAAATCAGACAGATGAAGGGGCAACTAATATAGGGACCTAAAAGGGGAAAAAGAACACTATGCAGTTGGCTCAAGTGCAGCATAAAAATGATGATGCAACGCAGGGGACCGCACCAAATCCTAACTCACAGTAACCAGGTGGGAATAAGAGGCTGTCCACACAGACAGGAGGCACACACAAGATGATGAAGGCACAAAGAACACCTACAGAGTATATGATCATGAAGGATGATGGAGAAATGATAGCCCGAATGGTCCAGGATTATCTATCCTAGTATTTTGACAATGCTGCGCACCACATGGACATGATTCAAGAGGAGCTGGCAGACATGCGACAGTTCCTCAAGGAAATTGGGTAAGTATAGAGAGTAGGCAACATTAGGGGAATAGTTCCATCAACACTGCAGATAGAGGAAATATTGGAAGAAAGAGAGCGGGACACAGTTCATACCATACCGCAGTCGAGCGCAACATTCCACATCACACCCAGTATGCTGTGCATGGATGAGATCGTGGGGTAGAAACCCCTAAAGGAATTAAGCCAAATCCAATTGGTATTGCCGTGGATACCATCCAAGGCTCTACAAAAATTGCAGGTGAGCATTACCCATGAGGTACAGTCTCATGCACACACAAACTTAGCCGAATTGTAGTGGGAAACAGAGAATCAGGACGAGCTGGAAATAATCTATGAGTAGGCTAAGTTCAATACCCAAGAGGAAAGGGAGTGCAGGAATGGATTGGAGCAGAAATTCGCAGGAACATACAAGAAGATCCCAAAGACCGTGCAGATGGATGAAACCACAACAGTAGAAAAGATTGATTAGATTGCGTAGGCAATCGATCAATATCTGAAGGAGATTGAGAATCTCCGAGAGCAACTCACACCCACTACTCCACCAACAGTAAAGGAGCAAAGGAAGAAGGAGGCAACGAATCAGCTGCAGGAGATAGAGCGGAAGGTTAGCACAACAAATGACTTGTTTGAGAATGTAGCACAACTTTGGACAAAGCTAGAGGAGGATCATAAAGTCTAGAAGTGGGACAAGGAAGAATAAAGGATAAGCATATCTATCCAAGACCTCAAGTAGAGGCAGAAGACAATGTCCATCACAGAGCACATGACATGAAGAAATGACAGACATAACTCACCATTGCGCAAACACAGAAGAAGGAGCGTTAGGCTCAAATGGAACCATTTCAAGAGTGGGTAGCAGAAGTCTTGGCATAGGCAGAGGAAGCAAAGACACATATAGCACAGACCCAGGCAGAGTGTGCGGAATTTATCAGTGATGAAATTGTAGTCCAGATAGTGGACACACTCAAGGAGAAGACTCTACAAGCGCAAACACACAGACAACAGAGCTCAAATAGAAGTTTCAAGCAATCACTAGGGATATCGAAGATTTGTGTTAGGTAGCTCGAGATGAGCCACATGTTAGTGTTGGGGGTCTGTTGGAAGCAGGCGAAAGTAGAAAGAAAGATGATTTTGGGAAAGAAAGCATGCACGAAGAAAGTGACAACTGGAAGGAAGAACAATAGGCATGCATGCAAGGAAGACCTAATAGTGTTAGGGTTAGGGTTTTGGTAATGTATTGTAAAGGTTGAAGAGCTAGAAATGTATAAATATAGATACTTAGGTATCATAAGGGGTTCGATCTTACTTAGGTATCACAGGGGTTCGGAGTATCATTGAGTTTAGCTAGTTACCAATGAGTTGTTACGATATGTAATATTTTGCTGTATGACCTATTTTGGGTAAGTTGTTGAGCTAGAGAGGAAGAAGGAGGGAAGATCTTGAGGTTTAGATCGGAGGCTAAGGATCCTGGTGCGATCTAGTGTGCCTCATATAGATCTTACCCAACTGAGAATAATTGTAACGTGCACAACGCTGTAGATGCAAAAATACTATAATAAAAGAGCCAAGAGCCAGATCTTTGTGGATGTAGCCCAGGAGGGGGTGAACGAGGGTAACATATATGTTATGTGATGAATCCATGCGTATATTTATTGTCTTCGGTAGTTATGGTTATGTTTAATGAATGAGTTACTATATTTCCTACTTATTTGCAAATGACAGTATATTGCGTTTACAAGTTATAATAATGGTTTAATATACAATTATCATACCTCGCACTCAATCCTAGGCTGTAAACACATGAGTATTACAACCACCCATTAAAGCTATCTCGGGTGAGACTGTGAAGTGCACTCTGTGCATTGCGTTTCCTTCTGGTTTACCAGGAGGGCCGATAGTTTTAGAGGCTTTGTTGGAACCTCGAACATACATGAACCCTAGGTCAATAAACTTAGACAAAATAGGAGAAGTAGACCAACACATCCCAACACGTAGATCCCTTCATTCACCATACATCACCATTCAATGATGACAACAACATCCACCACGGTTGGCTTGGACCACATAGGAAAACATGTCTTGCTCCATGAGTTAACAAGTCTAGTATTGTTGTAAGTGTCATTATAATAATTCAAGCACTTGAACATTTTACAAAGGATTATTTCTTGATTTTGAAATATTTGCTTGGAAATTATGCTTTTTTCCCTATTCCACCTTGGTAAGTGTCATGGTTTCCTAGTAAGTGGCCACCCTTGGGGAAAGGGTTGCAACCAAGGGGTCTCCTTGAAGGGTGATCGTACCATTCCCACTCATGAGTTCCACATTCCATCACTTCTTCCCCTTATTTTCCTAATCATTTAGGTATTTGGGCTTATTGACCCAAGAAGGGCATGCACCTTGTTTCATGGGAAGAAGGGGATAAATACCTGAGGGTAAATGTTGCTGGAAAAAGATAAAATCCAAATCATAACCTTATAGATCCTCGCCCAAGAGGTCTTGAGAATGATGAAATGTTTCTCTTAAAAAAATTGAAGATCTGCAAAAGAAAACTCACATTATATGCATGTCCCACTTGTTGAGGTGTGTACACATATGCAATGTCCCTTTCTTTCCATGCATATGGAACTCTGTGTGCCTCTAGATTCAAGTGATGTTGCAGTATTCTTTTATTTCCATGTCTTATAGTACCCAATTGTTTTGGACTTTTATTAATTAATGGCAAATGAATGGGCTTGGAAAAATCTTGCATTGCAGATGAAGGGCAACACACCCTCTACAAAGGCACCCATAAATGAGACAATATGAGCCCTTGTATGTCATGAAACCCCATACCTGGAAGTTTGACCCCCATACACTTCACATCCACTGCATGACCTAGAGAGGTTTCTCCTTGTAAAATTCCCCTACTTGAGGAATTGGTTTACCCAATAGGGCACTATGACACCCCTCTCATATCTAAATTTGGAAAATTGTATAAGGTCTTTGAGCATATGTTTATTTTGAAAAGGGGGGATTTGATGCACATGTTAAAGTGGTTCTTTTATTAGATATGGATTACTTGGCATGATATTAGGACTTTTGGACCCTTGGAGGGAGTACTTTCTTGTCTTTTATGGTCCTTGATAGGTGCAGACAACTTGATTGTGGAGGCATAAGGTCACTTGGAATTTCACTTGGGGCATGAAGCCCATAGGATGGTTGATGTGCCCCCTCTCTTTGGATAGATTGGATGATGAACATTTCCTTTGGAGGCACTTGAGTGTCCCTTGGAGGTGACTCACTAGCCTTCCTAGCCCTAACGTTTGCTTTTGGAGGCCTCATCTCTCTCTTCTAGGGCATGATGCCACACTTGGAGGGATAGGGTTTTGGTGGTGTTGGTGACTTGATGCTGACTTGGCATATGTTGATGGATGAAGACCATTGAGGCATGAATATTAGGACTTGGGAGGCCCAACGACTTCCTCAACTAACTCAATGTCTTGCTATTTATGCCAAAACATCACCACTAAGGAGGATGACATCATCTTTTAAGGCTTGCTTATTTTGTAAATTCAAACTATAATTTGTAAAGGGGGGAATTAGGAGGTTGGCCTCCCTAATTTGTGGTTTACCCTAAGATAAGTGGACAAATTGGTTTTCTTAGGTCTTGTGTAAATAAAGGTCATGACATTTTCATTTTATCACAAAACACACTTGAGATTTACATAATTTTTGGGCTAAAATTTTCCCCCTACTTGGGGAAATTCACACTTTCTCTCTCTTAAGCTATTTTGGATTCCAGTTACTTGTCTCTTGTGGAATAAGTGGCATGCTATCTCTCTTAGATTCTTTCTCTTTATTTGTCGTGGAATATACTTGGTAAAAGATGGGTTGTCTTGCTATCTCTTGGAATTGGTAAGGAATTTTTTGCATATTGTTAGTGTTTCTTATTGTTTCATGGTTATTCATGTTTAAACCCTTGGAGGAGTATAAAGGCATACACCCTCCACTAATTCTATCACATTTTTCTTTGGATAAGCTACTCAACAAGGTTGCCAGGATGAGTAAAAGGGCTTACACCCTCCTAGATTTACCTTGTTAATTGTGTTTTCCCTAGGCAGTAAAAATGATTACACCCCTAGGGAGGTAACACAACTAGATATTACAACAAGAGACCCTATAACCCAATTGATAAAGGCACTAGTCTAATTTTCATTGGAGAAATAAAATCATTTGCATTGGAATACGTGAGAAATATAGATTTTGCAATTGTTCAAATTAGAATCAATTTTGCATGCTTAAAGATTCTTTGTGCCCTAAGGGAATCTAGCTTAGACATGTAATTCTTGTTGTTGTTAAAAATTAATGCTATAGCCATTAGGGCTATAGAATACTCTATTTTTTCATTCATTTTTCAATTATCTACCGCTGAAATTTACTTGTTGTTGGCATAGGGGCAGACTCAGGGTTCAACACTACAACAATGTGCCAACAAAACCATAATTACCGACACTTTCGGTAACACCTGTGAAGCAGATGAAGTCTCACCCGAGGTAGAGGAAGGGGTGGTTGCAGGACTCAAATGTCTGCAACCTTAGCTGGGACATAGATCTGTGATTCTAGTATTTAATAGAGCATTCTGTAATAAACCTTCATCAATATCTAACCAATATCTACTCCACAGATAAAATAGAGCATCACAACATTCACCCAGATCTAATGTATCTAAGCACTTAACATAAGGAATTAGATTAGATCTAGCATATTCAAGCACTAAACAAGTTCACAGAGGTCAGATCTAGCATCCAGATTCATCATAAGCACAAAGTATAAATAGATCTATCTATCTATCTATGTCAAGCACTTAGTAGATAACACGTAAGTACACCAACAACAACTCACATAGCAGAGCAACACAACATATACATGGTTCACCCCCACCCTAGGGATACCTCCACCAAATCTTCTTCTTTATTAGCTTCTTCAATCAGATACATGCACAGAGCCACAAAAACCTTACTCCGCATAGGACAGGATATCTGTGCAGCTCGCTAGATCCTCCTTCCTTGCGTTATAGCACAAATCCCTTCACATTTTGTTACAACCACTTGCACTTAGCTCTACAAGTCTCTCACAGTATGCACAAAGCATTTACAAGCCACACTTGCACTTAGCACAACATCACATAGATGCCTCTTCCCTCCTCTTTCCTTACATTGCCTAGACATCTATTTATAGATTAGAAAATAGGCCTAAGCATGGGTAAACCCATGGGCCAACATTCCCATACCCGTTACATATTCCCAAATCCCAAAAAGGACCCAAAAAAGGGCCGAGATCCCGTTATCTCTCCTTCATCTTGTGCTCCAACTTCGACAGGCTGTCGAAGTCCAAAATGGTCAAACTTGACCACGGATCTCCCAAAACTTGGTCGAGGGTCAACGGGCCCCCAAAACTCACCTGTGACTCATCCCGAGTCACTCTGATGTAGGAAGTTCTGCTTCAAAATCCTCAAGCTTGGATCGAGCTGCTTCGACTTGTTGTTGTGCTATGACCTCTTGTTCAACAAAATTTTGGATGACTGCATTGTTCACAGGTCCTTCCAGGCGCTGTTCAGCTGCATTAACAACCTGCTCTAGTTCTACTCCTCGGCCTTCAACTTTTGTGAACAATTGGTAGGCCTTATCTTGCACGCGTTGGAGTCTCTGAGTAACTTCCATAACTCTGCTCTAAACAATGTGAATCTGCTGCTGGGCGATGCATTTCTCATGAGATCTCTTCATTCTTTCCACAGATGACAGGAGCTTCAACTATGCCTGTATCATTTTGGCTTGATACTTCACCTCTTGGAGCTGTGACTCCAGTGCTCTTAATTCTGGACTCTCAGCGAGTCGCTCATATGTCAGGGCACTGTGATCACTCAACTGCTTGTATTCCATAGCAAGGGTCTTTAGTCTCTCAACTGCACTCCTAACAATTGCTTCTCTTTGGTCCTTCACATCCTGTGGGGTCTCGGGAACTGCGTGTAGTTCTAAGTCTTTGATGTGTTGTTGTGGCTACTAGATCACTTCTTCAATATGCTCTACTTGCTGTGTAACTCGATCTTTTGCCTTTATTTCTACGACTGTCACAGAGTGAAGTGCTCTATTGACTGCTTCCTTTACTTCGAGTTGCTCAGAGAGCAACTATTATTTTCCTTGATGTATCTGAGATTTTTCTTCATCGAACTTCACTTGGAGGGCAATATTTTCCTGTTCTGTAGCTCGTCGTTGTTCTACAAGTACTCCTTGTACTTGCATCAAAGCCTGGGTGGCTTGTTCTATTTCCTCTCATGCTTGTCGAAGGAGAGCTTCGACTGTATCAACTAATTGGTGGAGTTGGGTTGGCTCGTCTCCCAGCTTTGGTGTTCCCAATGGCAGAGGTGTAGTGGAGACTGCATGGCTGGGCTGTAGTGCCTGCTGTACCCATCAGAGTTTGATTTCAATATTATCATACATTGCTTCCTACTTGGCCTCTTGTTTGTTTGCTATTTCTAGTGAAGCATCGTTCAAGGCTGCTATGAGGAAGTCGAAGTCGTCAAAGGTGAGGACAGTCTGCATCTTGGTCATGGAGGCTTTTGATTTCTTCCGGGAAGAAGGTTTCAGACGTGAACCCTTCGTCTTCTTCAGAGGATCACCTTGTCTCATTGCTTCTGTTCGACTTCTTTGTCATCTAACTCTTTGCCATCACCTCCTTGATCTGGTGATATGGAAGCAGTCTTGACGGATGCACTTTCTAATCCTTGGACCTCTTCGGTCTTCTTTGTCCTGCTAGGTCCGGGTGTATCCTGCGTAGTTTCTGGGTTGTCTATGTTGGATATCTCTGTGGGGTTGGTGGGGATAAGGAGGTCATCAGACCATTCCTTAGTAATTTCCTCTAGGTTCTCCTCTGTCAACTTGTAGTAGGACTGAAGCTGTTGCTTATTTTCATCGACGCGCACTATAATATAAATGAAATGCCGATCTGCAATGAACTTCATCAAAGCCTGGAATCAGAGTGGAGTGTTCAGAGTCATGCGAGGCTTGGACTGGATGGATCTCTTCAGTTGATCGTAGTAGGTATGAAAAACAACATTTGACTGCCACTGTTTGTTCATATCGTTGGAATACCAAAGTGTACTGAATTTTGTGGCCAACGAATCAAATGGATCGATGTCAGGGAAGGTTGCACCTTCGGGCATCTCTTAGGCGATGGATGTGATAAGGATCAAAAGCCAACTAAAATGGAGTTTGTGACCTAAATCTTGTGCTTCTATGCAATCTAGTTCCTACTGATTCACCAAGTACTTCACCCAGTTCATCAGTAGGCCTTCGGTGCACTTCCCTGTGAGTTCGACTACAAAGCCGATGACTTGGGTAGGTCGTATCTTTCTTACTAAATTCCTTGCAATCAACTGTCAGGCGAGGCGCACTACGTCACTCTGGATATAATCTACCTTGTAGCCTTGCATCCCTTTCTCGACATCACTGTAGGTGTCCTTGATCCTCTGTGTTAGAGTGCGATCCATGGATTTTCCTGGATAAAAATCCTGTGGATCAGGTCCCTGCATGCTCAACCCTGTGATCCGATTGATCAATGTCAGATCAACTGTGATATGACAGTCTAGCCATAAATAGCCTCCATGGTAACAAGAAAGAAACAACTTGACACAGGCATTCACCTCCTGGTGTCTTCCGAAGTGTGGGATCTTCATGATGTTCAACAGGGTGGACTGCACGAGGTTATGGGTCCACGTCTAGGGGATTATCTTTGAATTCTTCCCCTTCATTCTGGTTAGGTACTTATGTGGGGCGAGCATGTTATATAATTTTCAGTCGTCGAGGTTGAAGTCGCTGAACTTCAACGCTGCAATCTTGTCTTGGTCTACTCGAACTGCACGGATCCCCTTCAGGAGGTTCGCAGTGACCAAGGTGTACTCAAAATATTTGGGCACACTGTCTCAATTTATGGTGCCACTCAGAGGTGGTATGTAGGTGGGTAATATAGTCGAGATCAATTTGGCATTCTCTAGATCATCCATGTGCTTGGTTCGCTTTTCATTTGATGGCCAGAATGGTTCGACTCCGTGAGCGGTCGACGAAGAGGCTTGCAGTCCTCTCGTCGATGATGCTTGTGCCCCTGTAGACATCGACATGACTTGTTCAGTCATGAGGTCGATCAAAAATTCTTCGACAACTCTCTCTGCTACGCTGAACTCATCCAACATACACGCTCGGGGTTGGAAATCTTCAGGTTTGAGGAGTAACTTAGACACTGCAATAGGATAGAAGGCAATACAGTGCAATGATCACTGTATAAAATCAACAAGTCCGTGGGCTCAAATTCATGATTAGAAAAAGTTTTCTCGATGCATGGTGCAATGGGATAAATAGGTAACTCGACCATGGGTCGCTTGCAATGGGTATGAAGCCTTCATGAACTCTGTTCTGTCTGTTATGGCGCGGTCCCAATGGTCCGATGGCGAGTTGCCTGGCCATAAATGCCTTTATACCCATTCGAAGCGTTGGTCTAACGGTTATAATGTCCCCAATGCAAATTCTAACCTTGTACAATATCTACTGCAGACAGATATTCATAAAAAAGAACAGAAAAGATACAATGGAAAATACAAACATTACACAAAGATTTTCCCCTCGAAACCCAAACTGGGAAAACCAACATATTCGATATTCATTCATTGTGATACATTGTTTACAATACAATATACATATAGGAGCCAATGGAATCCAAAACCCTAACCCAATGACCTGGATTAGTCCAAAACCCTAATTCCTTAACCGAAAATAGAAAACCATAAGCAAAAACCATGTGCCGAAAAACCACCTAAATACATGACATGTTTCTCGAGGCAATTTTTTTTTATGGCGCCCCCTCTAACCCGCCTACACACCTGATGCATACCTACTCATGCAAATAATATAACACATACCCAACACCCAACGACCATATTTCTTTGCCATGGTGAAGTTCCATGTGTCGCTGTGTTGATATCCCGACGAAGCTCCAATTTTTCAAATTTTTCTTCTGCGAGGTTCCTTCTGGATCTTTCTGCAACTTTTCGATCTTAGCTCTCTTCTTACTTAGTTTTCTAGTCTTCTTTCCAGTGAGCTTCGTCTCGGTATTCCTTTTCCCATTCTGATTCTTATCTTCTTTTGACATAGTGACTTCGCACTGTTGAGATTCTTTCCTAGGATTCAAGGGTAATACTTCTTTTTTATCTGGGATAGGTATTTCAGTCTTCTATGGGTCCTCTACTATTCTTGCAACTTTGATATCTACGTCGTTGTTGTTAAATAGTTGTGATATGTTATCCTGTTCTTCAATCAACTGTGCGATCCTTTTATTTATAAAATCTTTTAACTCTTGCTTCTTCTGCTCTAAGACTTCTTCTTCTTCCTTCCTTCTAGATTGATCTCCTTCAATCCAAGGTTTTCCTAGTAACATGGTAAATGGAGCGATATCCTCAATAAATTTAATTATCTTAAAATATTCTTCTGTCGAAGTTCCATTGACATTCATAGGTATTTGAGCGAGCTTCCCACATAGGGTTATCGGTTTTCCTCTGAATAATCCTATTCTCCCCAGTGAAGGAACCATAGCAGGATTTCCTAAAAGTTCCCAGGTTCTTTCTGTCATAATGTTCACCTGTGTTTCTTCATCCAGAACACAGTCAACGTCGAAGTCTCCTAATATTTCTTCAATGCATTCTTTTTCTTTTAAGATCTCTGATAATCTGACATGTCGGTGGTCATTCAGGGTTTCTCTCATCTGTAACAATACTTTCTCTGATTCTTTATGGGATTCTTCCATAATATTAGTTTCTGGATCTGCCTTAGGTTTTTCTTGGTTCATATTCATTCATTCAACTTTAGCAATCATTCTATGGAAATCCAATACTTCATGGTCCATAGATTTACAACAAAGACAACTAGGTCTTCTCCTAGGGCATTCCTTAGCAAGATGTCCTGGTTTTCTGCAACTGTAACAGAGGGTTAATCCTCTCTTTATTTTAACCGATTCCCAGCTCTTTCTGCACTGCGCACTAGGATCATAGTAGTTAACTTGCAAAAAATTCTTTCTAGGATCCTGCATCCATTTGTTAGTCCAAATAGTCTTTCTATGCATAGATATATGATATCTTTCACTATTCTTATCAGATCTACGCATATCAAACCTTCTTTCATCTATTAGTGCCCTAGTTTTCAAGCTAGGACATAATCTATCAAACATACCTAGATCCATACTGTTGAAACAAAAAATTCCACTTATCTTACTTCTACAAAGCACAAAGCTTTTAGATTTAGAACTTTTCACTATTCTTACCTTTATCAGAGCACAAAGCTTGCAGATCTTACCTCTTTTCTTCAGATTTGACCTCTTTTCTTGGCACAGAGCTTCAAAAGTCAAGCAGAATGATGCGCATTAGGGCAACAAATCTACACACGTAGCTTTCTCAGTTTCAGGTCGAATATTTGCACAAAGATTCTTCTTCCTCAGTTCCCAACAATCATAGTTTCACTCCCGGCAATAGAACCATTTGTTGGCATAGGGGCAGACCCAGGGTTCAACGCTACAACAATGCACCAACAAAACCCTAACTACAAGCCCTTTCGGCAACACCTGCGAAGCAGATGAAGTCTCACCCAAGGTAGATGAAGGGGTGGTTACAAGACTCAGATGTATGCAACCTTAGCTGGGACACAAATATATGATTCCAATATTTAACAGAGCATTCAAGAGTAAACCTTCATCAATATCTAACCAATAACTACTCCGCAGATAAAACAAAGCATCACAACATTCACCCAGATCTAATGTATCTAAGCACTTAGCATAAAGAATTAGATCAGATCTAGTAGATTCAAGAACTAAGCAAGATCATAGAGGTCAGATCTAGCATCCAGATTCATCATAAGCACAAAGTATAAACAAATCTATCTATCTATCTATCTATGTCAAGCACTTAGCAGATAACACATAAGTACACCAACAACAATGCACAAAGTAGAGAAACACAACATATACATGGTTCATCCCCACCCTAGGGCTACGCCCACCAACTCTTCTTCTTTATTAGCTTCTTCAATCAGATACATCCACAGAGCCACAAAAACCCTACTCTGCATAGGACAGGAGATATGTGCAGCTCGCTAGATCCTCCTTTCTTGCGTTATAGCACAAAGCCCTTCACATTCTGTTACAACCACTTGCACTTAGCTTTGCAAGTCTCTCACAGTATGCACAAAGCATTTACAAGCCACACTTGCACTTAGCACAACATCACATAGATGCCTCTTCCCTCCTCTTTCCTTACATCGCCTAGACATCTATTTATAGATTACAAAATAGGCCTAAGCATGGGTAATCCCATGGGCCAACATTCCCATACCCGTTACATATTCCCAAATCCAAAAAAAGGACCCAAAAAGGGGCGGAGATCCCGTGATCTCTCCTTCGTCTTGCGCTCCACCTTCGACAGTCTATCGAATTCCAAAATGGTCAAACTCGACCAAGGATCTCTTAAAACTTGGTCGAGGGCCAACACTTGTGAACCTAGATAACTGTTCTACTGGTCACTAGCTATTATTTGCACGATCTACTTGTCAATTTTCATGGTTACATTTTTCTGCTGTAGAAATTGTTTACTATAACCGTTTGGCTGTTATAAAATATTTCTGATAACACCTAAACAACAACCCTAAAACTCACCAAAGTCTTGCTTCATTAATTGGAAGTTTAACTAGTCTTTACTAGCTTTATTTCCCTCATATTATACTTGATTTTGGAGCTTAGTTTTGAAAATGATATAACTTGTTTACCGCAGAAAATATATTTCCATACTGCTGCAATTTTGGGACATGAAGGTTTATTGCTTGTTCCCCTTTTGTTTAAGGCTTGTATATCAACCATTTGTCTTATTCTGGGAAGGGATAACATTGTCTTGTAGGTATACAATGTTTATCAATAATTCTCCATCAACAAGACTCTTTTTATATCCTTTTCCTCACCTCCAGGCTTGACCCATAGGGGACTCACTCATCATTATCTCACTTTTCATATCAATCCCCCTATGGTCACCCAGATTCCCCCCTTATGGTGACTTATCATCACTAAAGTGAGGGGAGTGTCTATCTAAGGTGATAGTGGGTAGGCACTCCCATAGTTGTCACACTCTTGAGGTTTGGGTCGGGATTTTCCCAACCTACAATTTGTGCAATAACATTTTGGGGCCTTTACCAGGGAGGATTTTGAATCTTCTTTCGAACCCTAATGACACTTTGGAAATCTTTGATCCCAAATCCTTTACCCCCATCTTTCTTGGTGACTCCATTTGAGGGAAGTTCACTTTCCATTCTTGATAATCCTTCCATAAAGCTCATATGGAGACTCCACCATCCCTTCCCCCTAAAAGATTCAAGCCTTATAAGGTTTACCAAATAAGGCCTCCTCATAATTCTCCCATTGTCAAAACATTATTTCAAGATTTCCTTCCCCTCAATACAATGGTCCACAATTGGACTAATAACCTTTTCAAACCATTGAACTTGGCTGCTATAACTGGGTATCCCAACACCATGCCCAAGGAAATTCATAAGTGGTTGCCAAAGTTTTTCGAAAACAATGTGATTACGCTGGAAGACCACCTATGTGTAATAGGTGTGGAACTATTGAACATATGAATAGAACATGAAGACGTTGCGATGAGACTTTTAGCCATGTATCTTACTGAAGATTCCTAGAGGTGGTTCATAGGACTACCTGATAATTGTTTGGCATCCTATGATGATTTGGATAAGTTGCTCAAAAGAAAATAGTCAACAAAGAAGGATAGCAGGATGCTACTAGCATAGTTTTATCAAATCAAGAAAAAGTAAAATGAAACAGTGAAGGAGTTCAACACCATATTTGACAAATTGTATGACCAAATCCTGGCTAACCTATGTCCGCTAGTAGCAGTTGTTCGTGTCCTCTACATGAATTATTTTGAAGAACAATTTGCTTTACTCCTCGAGGATAAGGAACCATATACTTTCACAAAGGCCAAAGCGTATAATACTCAGATTGAGGAAAATATTATCAGCTCAAGGATTGATCCTTTTCAGTTTCCTTGAGTCAAGGTTGAGGCAAAGACAAAGACCTCGACCAATGTTGCACTAGATCCGATTACTCTCTTGGTTTAGAAATTTGATCAGATGAATACTCAGTTTGTCCAGAGCTAGAATTAGATTATGAATAGGTTGACAACATTGGAAAGAAATCAGTTTGATCCAATGCCACATGTTTTCAGACAACCAAACTCAGATTAGAAACTAAGGCCTCAACAGGAGGCAAAGGATCTTGATACTCTAAATCTGGTCAGTACAGAAGGAATTCAATGGTGTTTTCCTTATAATGAAGCACACTTAGAAGAAGATTGTCCAAGACAAACAAAGGAGGAGTGTATAAGTTCTTTGAATCAGATGAACTTCATTGACACCATCTTTTCTTATCAAGACGATGAGTATGTAGACATTACACATGAAAAACTTGAAGAATTCATAAAAAGAGGTGCCAAGAAGGGACTACTTAGAGCACTAAATAAACTGGATGAGAATACCAAAAATGAGTCGAGGAAGAAAGAAATTATCACATATGCAAGAAGGAATAGAGTTCTAGTTCCTCCTCCACCAGCTCTAGTTCCTCCACCGCAAGAAAAATAGGATCCACCTTAGCTTGTAAAATAATTGCCTCTACCTCCTCCACCGCCGATGCACAACCTATTCCCAAATCCTGCACCAACCAATAAAGAAAATTCAGCTGAATATAGATGTATTGGTTGTAATGGGAAATATGAATATGTTAGTACGTATAGTTGAGATGTGCAAGATCCCATCTATTGTTAGAAGAGAATTTTTAAAGGAATTGAAGGTACTCGATGAGGGAGAATATCCTCCTATGATCATGAACACCATGTATCATGGGTGACAAAGAGATGAAAACCCCCCTTTCTATCTTTCACTGGGGGTGAAGGGTCTCCGATTGGATAATTGTATGTTGGATTCTAGGGCTTCAACAAACGTGATGTCTTTGAAGGTCATGAAACAACTTGGTTTGAAGACAACCCACCCATATGAAAATGTGTGTGACATTGATTCAAAGAAGGTGAAAGTGTATGGTCTTATAGAAGATGAGTAGTATATCTACACAATTTCCCTCATATCAGCCTCATAATGAACATAATGGTGATTAATTCTTCGGATGCTTGGGTTATGCTTTTATCTAGGAGTTGAGATGCTGCCTTGGGAGGTTTTCTCAACATGTATCTCACTCATGCATACATTCCCATGGGAGATGGTACCTTTGAGATTTTATATAGCCGACAGGAAGTAAAGAAACATGTCATGGATATAAACCACCCTGATTATCACAACGATTGCGAGTTTGATGTGCATCCACAGGTCATCGAATATGACCCACAAGACTTTCCTTTTCAACAAGAATAATGCATAGATGCACTATTCTTGAGGATAGATGAGTACAAGGAAAGGCTCACAAAATTTAAAGGAAAGGAGACAAGATCCATCAATATACTCAACAAAGATGAAGCTATGAAAGATAAAGAGCGAGAATACACTATCAAAGATAGGGTCAAGGCAGAACCACCTTCACAAACTCACATTGAAAACATAACTTACATCAACTTCAGTGAAGGAAGCCTTGCACTCATGTGGGACAAGAAGAGGGGCGAACCCAAGTATGATCAGAGGAATGATGTATTATGGCTTGGCCCTTATATTGTCAAGAAGAAGTCAGAAAAGGGAAAATACTACTTGTTTTACATGGATGGGAGAAAGATTCCATTACCACTTGATGGGTCTCTTCTCTGACCCTATGTTCAAGGAATCTAACTTCTTCAGGGCCCATGCCCAAGGTAAGTAGGTAGGTCATTTTCTTTCCCTTGCATTTTCATTTGTTTGTTCATGATAATTTAGTTCCATTCACTCATGTTTGCATGTCATATCTGATTTTTCATTTTTCTGTACTTCCATTGTTGCATAGTTGCTTTGCATCACTTGATGTTTCATATTATATGTTAGTTATAAATTTAAAAAAAGAAAATAAAATTTCCTTTTAAAATATTAGTTGAATATTTTGAATTTTTGATGATATGGAAAAAGGGTGAGTGATCCACCCTGGATTTCACAGTTTGTTGTTTTAGTGTGTGTAGGCACAGGTCTTACCAGGAGATGCTGAGGTTCTCATGCACTCTATGGTGAGTACATGTCCGTAAGTAGGAGAAATATGTTATCTCCCATTTCTAGGTATAACTAAGGAGATGATGTCTCGAAGCCCTCAAGTTGCAGACATGGAGTACCGAAAGGCATCCCAACACATAGATCACTTCATTCACCATACATCACCATTCGACGATGGAAACAACATCCACCACGCCTGGATTGGATCATAGAGGACAACGGGTCTTGCTCCATGAGGTAAAAATTTTGGTATTGTGGTAAGTGTCATTCTAATAATTCAAGCACTTGAACATGTTGCAAGGGATTCTTTCTTGATTTTGAAAACATTTTCTTGGAAATTATGCTTTTTTCCCTATTTCACCTTGGTGAATGTCATGGTTTCCTAGTAAGTGACCAGCCTTGGGAAAAGGGTGGCTACCAGGGGATTTCCTTGAAGGGTCATTGTACCATTCCCACTCATGCTTGCCACATTCCATCACTTCTTTCCCTTTATTTCCCTATCTTTTAGGTCTTTGGGCTTATTGACTGAAGAAGGGCATGTACCTCATTTCATGGGAAGAAGGGGCTAAAGGCCCAAGGGAAAATGTAGCTGGAAAAAAATAAAATCCAAATAATAACCTTATAGATGCTCTCCCAAGAGGTCTTGAGAACAATGAAATGTTTCTCTTAAAAAATTGGAAGACCTGCAAAACAAAACTCACATTATCTAGATGTACCGCTTGTTGAGGTGTGTACACATATGCAATGTCCCTTTCTTTCCATGCATATGGCACTATGTGTATATTTAGCTTCAAGTGACGTTGCGGTATTATTTTCTTTCCATGTATTATAGTACCCAATTGTTTTGGAATTTAATTAATTAATGGCAAATGAATGGGATTGGAAAAATGTTGCATCGTGGATGAAGGGAAACACACCCTCTACAAAGGCACCCATAAATGAGACAATAAGAGCCCTTGTATGTCATGAAACCCCATGCCTAGAAGTCTAAACCCCATCCACTTCACATTCAATGCATGACCTAGAGAGGTTTCTCCTTGGAAACTTCCCCTACTTGAGGAATTGGTTTATCCAATAGGGCACTATGACACCCCTCTTATATCTAAATTTGGAAAATTCTATAAGGCCTTTGAGCATATGTTTATTTTGAAAAGGGGGGATTTGATGCACATGTTCGAGTGGTTATTTTATTATATATGTCTTAATTGGAATGATATTAGGACTTGTGGACCTTTGGAGGGCGTACATGCTTTTATTTGCAGGTCCTCGACAGGTGACAACTTGATCGTGGAGGCACAAGGTCACTTGGACTCTCACTTGGGGAATGAATCCCATGGGATGGATGATGCACCCCCTCTCCTTGGATATCTTGGATGAGGGAAATTTCCTTTGGAGGCACTTGAGTGTCCCTTGGAGGTGACTGACTAGCCTTCCCAACCCCAACGTTTTCCTTTGGAGGACTCATCTCTCTCTTCTGGGGCATGACGTCACACTTGGAGGGCTAGGGTTTTGGTGGTGTTGGTGGCTTGATGATGACTTAAAATATCTTGATGGAGGAAAACCATTTCACCATGAATATTAAGCATTGGGAGGCCCAACGACTTCCTCAAATAGCTCAACGTCTTGCCATTTATGCCAAAACATCATCCCTAAGGGGCATGATGTCATCTTTTAGGGATTTCTTATTTTGTAAATTCAAATTGCAATTTGTAAAGGAAAAATTAGGAGGCCGACCTCCCTAATTTGCAGTTTACCCTAAGATAAGTGGAAAAATAATTTTTCTTAGGCCTTGTATAAATAAGGTCATGACATTTTCATTTTATCGCACAACACACTTGAGAATTACATAAGTTTTGTGCTGAAATTTTCTCCCTACTTGGGCAATTCACACTTTCTCTCTTTTATGCTATTTTGGATGCTAGTTACATGTCATTTGTGGAAGAAGTGGTGTGCTATCTCTCTTGGATGCTTTCTCTTGCTTTGTGGTGGAATATACTCGGTGAAAGAGGGTTTATCATGCTATCTCTTGGAATTGGTAAGGAAATTTCTTCATATTGTTAGTGTTTCTTATTGTTTCATGGTTATTATTGTCTAAACCCTTGGAGGAGTATAAATTCATACACCCTCCACTAAGTTTATCACACTTTTCTTTTGATAAGCTACTCAACAAGGTTGCTAGGAGGAGTAAAATGGCTTACATCCTCCTAGATTTACCTCACTAGGTAGTTGCATTTTCCCTAGGGAGTAAAAAGGCTTACACCCCTAGGGAGGTAACACAAATATCTCTTACAAAAAGAGACCCCATAACCCAATTGATAAAGGCACTAGTCAAATCTGCATTGGAGAAATAAAATCATTTGCATTGGAATACGTGAGAAATATAGATTTTGCAATTGCTCAAGTTGGAATCAATTTTGCATGCTTAAAGCTTCTTTGTGCCCTAAGGGCATCTAGCTTAGCATTGTAATTCTTCTTGATGTTACAAATAAATTCTACATCCATTAGGGCTGCAGAATACTCTCTTTTTCATTAATTGCTCACTTATCTACCACTGGAATTTACTCGTGAACCTAGATTACTGCTCTACTGCTCATTATCTATTATTTGCATGGTTTACTTGTCAATTTTCATGGTTAGATTTTTTTATTTTATTTTATTTTTTCTGTAGAAATTGTTTGCTACAACCATTTGTATGCTACAATATATTTCTCATAACACCTAAGCAACAACCCTAAAACTCACCAAAGTCTTGCTTCATTAATTGGAAGTTTAACTAGTCTTTAATAACTTTGATTCCCTCATCTTATACTTGATTTTGGTGGTTATTTTTGCAACTGATATAACTTGTTTAACACAGAAAATATATTTCCATACTTTTGCAATTTGGGACAACAAGGTTTCTTTTCTTTCCCCCTTTGGTTTAAGGCTTGTATATCAATCATTTGTCTTATTCTTGGCAGGGCTAAGATTGTCTTGTAGGTATACAACATTTGGAAATCATTCTCCATCAACAACACTCTTTCTCAAGCCTTTTAATCACCTCCAAGATCGAACCATAGGGGAATCACTCATCATTATCTCACTTTCCATCTCAATTCCCCTAGGGTCACCAAGATTCCCCCTTTGTGGTGATTTATCATCACTAAAGTGAGGGGAGTGTCTATCTAAGGTGATAGCGGGTAGGCACTCCCATAGTTGTCACACTCTTGTGGTTTGGGTCATGATTTTCCCAAACTAAAATTTGTGCAATAACAAGGATGAATCCATATCCCCATGGACCAGGATTCTGGATTCTCAGCAACCCACAAGGAGTCATTGTCCCACGTTGAAGCTAGATGTAGATGTGTTTTCACCTATCAAATAGAGACCAATTTTGTTTTTGAACTTGGAAAGTTCCAAATAATCTTCAACTATTGATCATGAAGACCCAACAAGTTTCCAATAAGCTTAAGCTTTCGAGTTCTTCATCATGAAAGTTTAATGGGGATAGTTTCTCTTTGAAACAAAAGATAAAGAAAATAAAATATACTAAAAGAGGTAAATTACTTATGTCTATATTCTCACTAAATAACCATATTTCTCAACTCCATTCAACACTTTACAGAATCTAAAACAAAGGTCATATGCCCAAGATATGTCAATTTCCTCACTCATCTCTATACTACTACCCCATACTTAGCCATTTTCCTTACTCTCCACACTTCATACTTAGCCATTTTTCCTTCTTTCACACCATTTACATATTTAACTATTTTCCACACTTAGCCATTTCTATACTTATCCCATTTCCATTTTCATTATCCAATTAGTTAATTTTCATAATACCCACAACTCAATCATTTCCATAATTTCCACATTCATTTTCATAATTCATTTCCATTTTCCATTTCCACTTATTTATTTTCATTTTTATTTTCCATTTCATACTTACGCGATTTAGCTCCCCAACACTTAGTCATTTTTCATGACTTACCACATTTTACTTTTTTTTTACACTAAGTCTTGCATTGCAGATGCAGGACAACCTTCCCCTCAATTCACATTTTTTCCCCATGTCTCATGTCTTGCAACCTGCAATATTGCGACCATCGATTTGCACCTCTATCTTTTGAATTATCCAAATTTCACCCTTCCCCGTGTCTTGTGTCCCGCAACCCGCAATCTCGTGATCATCAATTTGCACCTCTATCTTCCACATTACCCAAATTGCACCCTTCATGAATTAATCGTTTTACTGATTTTTACACTTGGTTTTTACTGAGTTCTATACTTAGTTGAATTTTGATCTTTCAATGTGGACGTGGGATAGGATGTCCTCTTTTCTCCATTACTTTTTTCCCTCATGCCCCCTCTCCATTACCTTTTACCTCATACTTAGTCATTTTTACCAAGTTTTATCTCCTCACCTACCTCCTTTACCTTCACATTCCCGCAACTCCACAAACGCTTCATTTGATTCTTTAATATTATTTCTTATCCTAAGTTTCTTCCCCTTTTCGTGGACCTACCGTATTGGGAAATGTGGTAGTGACGTTGACCTATCCCTGGGTGACACGTGGTAATGAACTGAACCTACCCCTGGGTGACACATGGACAGATAGATATGTCTAGACAATGACTTGGCATGATGATTGGGTGATGATGTGGTGATCAAAAGATACTTTGTGCACAAGTTACACATAATTCTATGGATCTCTTTACTTCATTCACAAATAACATGGAGATGAAATTGATTTATAAATAAGTCATGAGAACCCTCCCACGATGCACGTGGGATAAAGAAATTTGAATTTGCAAATCAAAGGCCTTGATTTCATGAGGACAAATCAACAATGGTCGAGTCCCCAACTTCCGAAACTCATAACTTTTGATCCCAAAATATGATTTGAGCAAACAAGAGATCATCAAAAAGGTAAAGAGATTAAGAACACATTGGAATTGGTTTAAACGGCTGAAACATTAGTTATCATTCTCTAAAAAGTAAATTATTGTCTGGACTATTTTTAGTCTTAAAACAAATTATTTTCGGAAATTGATTTATTTAAAGACATTCATGAGCTTCTAAAGTGGGTCCCAATTGATGGCATGCATACATAATATCAAAAATAGGGAAAATAAACCCCAACCCTAATTGAAAATTAGTTTCAAGAAGATGAAGAAGATATTACAAAAGAGAAGAAGAGCTAGATTCAAAAGGTTGGTAGTTGACTGGTAGAGAGTTCGCCATAGGGGTATTTTTGCTGGAAGCAAGTTCCGCCTTTCAAAATATTTGTGAATCAGTCTTCTTGAATTTCTCCTCCATATTCCTTTCTGCTCAACTCTCTCAATATTCTTCTATACATTCTCCATGACATTTCAAGTCTAGAGGAGAAAAATCCTTGCTTTTAAAAAGTAGATGCAAATTATTTTAAGTTTATGTATTTGTCATTGAAATCTTGTTGAGGTTGTTTCAACCCTCTTGTTTCAGAAATTTTTAAGCTTATTTCATTTGGGATATTATTATTAATTTCTCCCACAAAGAACTATTTTGGGGAATTACATTAGTGATTTTTCAGACTTTGAGTCTAAAGCATGAGATTTCAAATGTATTGTCCATCAAAATCGTTTTTGAGTTGTAATGAAGAAATCATGTAAAGTTCTTTCGTGACCTGCCCAATTTATTTTTCCTTTTGTCTTGAAAAGTCATATCTGATTTTGGGTTATATGTCGAAAGAAGACTTTGTACAAATCTCTTTCCGTTATATTTATTTACTTTTATTCCATGAATAAGATGTTGTACTTAATGAAAAAATCTGTTAAATGAGAGCTTTGTTGGAAGATATTTTGGGGCTTGCTCTTTAGTACTCACCCATTACATTCATCTACAACCATACAAAGAATCTTCCAATATATCAAGAGAGGAGAACCACCTCTAAAAAAATGAGATTCTTTCTTGTTCCCCACAATATTTTCTCTCAAATGTTGGTCATTTTCCCTTGAAAAAAAAAATGATCAACACCTACCCAACCATATTTTTTAATGTTGGTTTGATGATCATGCTATGATCATTTGTCCCTCAATGCCATCTTCTCTTGGAGCGAATTCATCTCTTGGATTGTTACATAGAGGTCCAACATATAAATCCTAAATAGAGTGGACATTATCTCTCAAGTAGGATTCCATGACTTCACGTGTGGGTTGTATATCGATGTTGTTGCTTATTTTTTGCATTGTGGATGGCTAGAAATTATTTCTTAAGTGCTCGATGTTCATAAAAACCGTGTCCAAATATTTTAAGATATTGTCCCAATAAGTTATCTTTGGATTCCAATATTGTTCCCCTCCCTTATCAATTCCTTTCTTCTATAATGAAATATATGTTTCTAATCCAATGTTTATTTCTTCCAAATCAAAAGGTCTCTTTACTTGTATATTTGATAGTTGATGATGCCCTATAGGTAAGTCTAGATGGCCATAAATCAATGAATTCCACTGACCACTTTTCATCCTAAATTGAGGCTTTATATTGCATAATTGGTGGGCCATCAATGAGCTAGAATGTGGAGTATTAAGATCCTTTGATACCAATTATCTTGTTGTTACCATCCAACATGTGTAGATACACAAAGATCCTATTGAAGTTAAAAATCTTCAATTAGATATGGGATGAAGGAATTGTGGTCCTCCATGTCCTATAAGAGTCCAACATTTCTAGAAATGAAAATATGTATTTCTACTTTATTTGAATTGATAACCTCCCATAAGTTCCATATGTATATTCATGTTTGTGTCTCGTGGGGAGAAAACCAACTTCAAAAATGTCAAACACCCTCTTTGTTTTTAAAAGGGATGCAAATGTAAACACATGGTGATTTTTATTATTGCCAACACAATCATCCATTTGAAACAATAATATTAGTGACAATTTTCTATTTGACATGTAACAGTTTGTATTATCAACACTCACCTTAAGAGCTTTCATATCATCTTGCTTGTAGAACACACATTCTTAATAAGATTTTGTTTGTAATATAACATCATGCAATGGGTGGTTTGATGTACAAATCCCCATATAGACCATAATTAGTTCTTTGATCTCCTTGAGGAATTTAGTTGATGAAGTCACAGTGAAGTTTGAACCCATCTCTAGATAGGAAAGACTGAAGTGGTTGAAGCCCTAGTGTTGTGTCCATATGTAAGCATGTCAGTCAAATTAATTGGGAGATTCATGACACTACTAATAAGATTTGTCTTCTTACCCAATCTTGATATATATATATATATATATATATATATATATATATATTTTCCGTGTCCATCTTGTCATGGACAATGCTCAAGTAAGTGTTAGGATGCTTCTTTGAGTTCAATTTGTGGGCATAGTACACACTGGCAAATTAAAATATATTTATTATGCGTTGCTTGAACTATTTACAGTCGTTCTGCTCTAGTTGGATCAATGGTGGAGCTAAGTTTGTTGGTGATTAAGAATAGTCACCACACCTTGAATTTTTTTTTCCTTTGTAATCAAAATATCTAGAAATTGATTTCTCATTATTGCGCTGAAATGGAATTGCAACACTAGAGGAAGACCCAACACAACGATGTCCTTGTTAACCTTTTTGAGAAGCAAAGCCTAGGTTATATTTGAAGGAAACAATATGAGAGATTCCCTTATTCCATCTTGACATATTGAGTGCATTAGATGTGGAGCCTTATTTAAAAATTGGTTCACAATCTTACCAACACTAGCCACTATTGCAATAGTGTTAGATCTATATTTTCGTAATCCACTATTATCATTTATTTCCTTCATGTCACCATTTTTAAAGATAACCTTATAGTGATAGAAAGTGCTTCATTTTATTTCATATGTCCAATACCATGCATTTTGAAAAACATCTAATGTGTCAAACTTTATTGTAAGTAGAGTTCTATTATTTTTTCTCTTTGTCTAGTAATAGTGGCATTTGATGCTAGAGATTTTGTCATAAATTTTCTTCTTGAATTTCCATTCATGAGACACGCCTTCTTGTTAATAGCCTCCACCATCGACCCCATCGGTATTTTAGAAGTATAGTAATCTTTATAGAAATGTGTAATGCACATACCTATAATGAAGGGAAAATTCATCAAAAGTTTCAATGGAGTTTGTACCTAACTTAATTTTAGAAGGTGTACTCATATTTTGATGTTTTAGCTGGTTGTATGGATTTGTTGTCCCAATTTGTACATCAACACAATCTACGACACCCATAGGTGGATATTCCAACTATAGATGAGTTTCTTCTATTACATCCCATAATTTAACCTTAGTTTCCTTTGCACTTTCCTTTAGTATCACATCTAAGGGGGAATCACTAAGGTTAAGCAATTGGTTCATAAGCCATGTCCAAAGAAAACCTTTTGATATGCGACATTTCCCACATCGGATGAAGAATTTCTTGAGTAAAAGTAAATTCATTACCATCTAGTGGTGCAAAGTGTGCTACCTCTCCTTCCAAAACATTTGAAATTGATTCCATGGCAATATAATTTGGCTTTAAAGAACATTGATGAACCCGATTCACCTTCACTCCCAAGAGTTTATTGTTGTGATTTTGGTTTGTTTGTGTCAATGAACCTTTAATTTGGTTAATACCTTCAACCCTTAGGATATAACCTATTTTGAAATCCGACATTTTGTTTATTGGCCAAAGCACTAAACTACCAAGCTCCAACTTGAACGAGAAAATTTTACAAGGCAATATATAACAATTCGTTCACCGACATACTAAATGGGAGAGGTCGCAAAATATTCCCTTTAATAACATTGAACTATTCCACATTTGATATAAGACTTGTGGCTATGGAATTTTGCTATGTAATCTCTTTTCTTTGAACATCTATGTAGCAATCAAACTTTCCTAAGAATGCATGTTGACCTAGATTCTCATGGAAACTTTTTAACTCCATTATTAGAATCAATACCATCTATATGATCTTGATTATGTAAATAATAGCTCATCAAAGTGTCTGTTCAATCATTCTCAACTTGCTGTAGGGAGCACTCAACGTGGTTAGCTATTTGTGATACGATCCATTCAATAAAGGCACCATTTGCTTCTGACATCATGCCTGCACCTATTGATGCACATGGAAATGGAATATCTCCATTAAAAATTAAATAATGTTCACAATGACACATCTAGGTTTGATGTCAATATTATGCGACTATTTTCTACCTAGGTAGGCTATGTCCTTAGTTACTTTAAAACCATCCAATAACAAGTCCACATAGTGTTTAGAATATAACATCCCAAAAGACATTTATATTATTCTACAATAATAGCGACACATATGGAGGTTAAAATGTTTTTCATATTCAAACTATCATTTTTCACAAATCATTAGTCTTCATACCTATAACCTTGGATTAGGATTTGTGACTATATCACCTTCAAGTAAAGGCATATGTGTGGTGGTCAAAGACACAATGTGTGGCTAGGTGGTGACAAATTCACTTATTTGGTTTTCATTATTTTATTACACAAAAACACAATAACATATTCTAAACACATGGTTTAATAATATATTGCATAACCTAAACATTGAATGACAACCTTTACAACATTTGGTAATTTATTTATTTTGAAGTGGTTTAATTTGAAGTTCAGTGGCTTGCACTTTACAATGGTTTAATTTAAAATTTAAAATTTGGTAGCCAATGAATAATGAATTAGGGGATGTGTATTAATTGGTCCCATAGTATAGTGGTTAGGACACTTGACTCTAAATCCAATAACCTAAGTTCAAATATCGGTGGAACCTTATTAATTGAGTTCAAATCTTGGATGAAATGGATGAAACTAATCTTATTTCAAATCTTGGATGAAATGGATGAGACTAATCTTACTTCAAATCTTGGATGAAATGGATAAGACTAATCTTACTTATTGAAACATTAATTAGTCACATTGTATAGTGGTTAGAATATTAAACTTTGAATACAATTATTGTTCAAAATCTTGTTGAGATGTCTTTAACTTTGGACTTTATTGCAATTCTTGCAATACTTACTTTAAGATAAAGTAAACGTTTAAAACACTTAAGTTTTCTTTTCATTCTAACATTTCGATATATTTTCCTAATTAACATCAACCTATTCTTAATTTTATTTTCTTCCCTAATTAACTTTGATCTTATTATTTTTATTTTCCTGAATAAATTAAGTTTTCTTTTCATTCTAAGATTTCATATATTTCCCTAATTAACATCAACCCATTCTTAATTTTATTTTCTTCCCTAATTAACATTTATCTCACTCTTATTTTTATTTAATTAACATTTATCTCACTCTTATTTTTATTTTCTCGAATAAATTAAGTTATTCGAAGGGACATAAAATATCTTCTCGAAGGATGATTTTGAAGTTGACTTTGAACATTCCCTAAATGATAAAAGGTTACTAAAACCTTCGTATATGACATGATAGTAAAATACACTATCCACTTTAGAGGATAGTAAAAGGTTACTTTTCATGAAAGTAAAAGAAAATTGCTTCTCAACAGAAGACAAAGGGTTGGGATCCAAACAAAATTATGTTTTACAACCTTAGTTGGTATTCTTTTAATTATATATATTCTTATTTTCATGTGTTAATTGGTCGGATAAAATTATTAAAAATAAAATCTCTATTAATTGAAGTAGTCCGAATCACATAATTCATTCATATGAGTCACTTATGAACTTCAAAGTGTGTGTTTCATTCGTCTATATGTTATATTCATAGATTTTCTATGAATATACTCCAATAAGACAAGTATTACTCATTGTTTTTTGACTTTTAAGATTGAAGGTTTTTTTAAATAAGCAACTAATTTGGCTTTTAAAATTGTGTGTTTTTTATTAAAACTATTTTATCTATTTTCATCTTTATTTTTTTTTTCTTAGAAAAAAGCGTAATTTATTCATTTGGAGAGACAAAATTACATTTTGTAGGTGCTTCAAAGAGCACAACACACCTCTTGTGTGTATTTTTGACAAGAGAAAGGTGACCTTCGACCCAGACTCAAAAAGTGACCACCAAAATATGAATTGACATTTATAGGCAAAATTTAGCTTTGCATGATAGTATGCCTATAGTTTACATCACCCATAACAAGGTGGAATAAAAACTCGAGAGTAATAGCATAATATATACATGGAAAAGGGTGCTTCAGAATAAAAATTTATACCTACCCCCACCTCATAATAAGCAACAAAATTTATTAATCATTATTAACCATGTGTTGGAATTATTAACCATGTGTTGGAATCTATGGTTTTAAGTCTAAAATCACCTCTCCAATATATGTATTTGACCATATTATGAGAGCCAACCATTGAGGGAGTTAGATCATTGAGAGTTGACCCAACTAGAATATGGAGTTAACAGATCCACATTTCATGGAGAAGTATGGGGTGCAGACCCATTCTAAGGGGTTTCAATTAGTGACCTAAACCTATATATAGATGGTCTTCTTGTTTAGTCTATCACATCATCTCATTGATCTTTGTTCATTGTTATTAAGTTCTTATGGTATCTACTAACACCACTTTTTCTCTTGGAATCTATGTTGTTCACTTCTATTGTTTCTACCTGTTCCAACATGGTATCAAAGCTGTTGGGTTCATGATTTAGGGTTCTTGCAAAATGTGGAGAGTTCCAATAGATCTTGTGGATAAATGAGCTAATGTGGATTTCTTTATAGGTTTTGAAAGTATGGAGAATTGCTAAATTCGACCATTGTGTACCCTAGTTTTGGCATAATACAAGTCTAGATATTATTTTAGATTCAACACATTACTATTGGTAGATTTGGGTTAGTTGACTTCTATGGGCATGAAGATTGGATCAAATACCTTTATGAAGTGGTCGACTTCTAAGGAGATTGAATGAAGTTATCATTGGCTAAGGAACCTTTGAACTGTTGGATTTTTCTCTTGTGCATTGCTACTTGTAGACTGTGCATTGGTTGTGTGTGTAGAATAAAAATAGAAATTTGCAGGCACTCAAACCTAAGGTTTGAGATATCACACAAGTTTGGTTTAATTGCATTTATTAACAACTTGGTATTGACTCACATTAATTTGCAATAGCATCAACCAACGACTTGGGCCACCCTTCATAAGTCGTGTATCCTTGAGTTGGTTTTTGAGATTAGAATTTGACGAGAATATATTCAACTTGGTATAAGTCGACTAGTGGTAAAACAATTTTTTCCTTGATTGCCTCTATTTTCCTTAACTATTAAAATTTGTTTTTGCGTCCTTGTTACTGGATGGAAGTAGAAATACCGAGGATCCTTCTTTCAGAGGATTATTGTTAAATTATTTCTTTGTTCCTTTGCTTTTTGCTAAGGGTCATTACCCATTATGGAAAACATTTTTGCAGTATTTTTCTATTAAAGGAAGAACTTATTCATGTGCATGTTGCTCACAAGATTTTGAAGATAATTCCCATACTACATAGACCATAATTTTATTGTTGATTATGTTGGTTGTATAAGCTTTGGAGGTAGCCTGTCTGTGTATCACTTACTTATTATTGTTGATATAACACCATGGATCTAATCCTCTAGGTAATCTATTGTTTGGTTGATATACTTATGTTGTGTTGAGTGCATTGACCAATAAACATTCTACTTGTTCAGAATCGAGTGAATATATATTTGAATCCATTTTGTGCCTTTTGCTAGAAATATGGGTGTTATTTAGAGGCTTTGTGTAGAGAAAGAGAGAAGGATAGAGCTCGTCTGTCAGGAAGAAACCATTGCAAAATTGAATAAGCTGATCTTAGCTTCATCTTGAAATTGATGGGAAAGATAAGACCATCTATAGGTTGTAGTAGTACAAGCCAAGTCTTGCTACAAATGACTTTTAGACCTCTACCTTGAAGAAGTTTGATGAAGGTATTATGTATATCGTTGTCTTGGAAATAACTATGAAATGCGTCTTTGTAACCTAATGGAAGAAATTAGAGATATGACAAATCTAGTTGATGATTTGGAGGAAGAAGTCAAGAACCTATCTCATATAGAAATTGATGGATTGAAGGATAAGACTAATGGTCTAAAGCAAGTCAATATCTAGTTGGAGAATGAAGTTGTCTTCAAATAGGCTTTTGTTGATGAGCTTCGTGATGAAGCTACCCCCCTTCAAGTAGACAATTTCTTGTTATTTGATAAATATAGGAATTAAAGAAAGATTATGATACTTTATTGTTATAAATGGTTGAGAAGGATGAAACCATCTGAGATTTTGTATGATGGTAAACATGGTATTGACAATGAACTCATTGGACTACAAATTGTTATGGAGAAGTTTAATGTTGAGAAACTTGATGGTGTGTCTCATACTATTTATTTTGTTGATGATTTTGATGATGATATTGCTTTGACACCTTCTCATGATTTGTTGGTTAATAATGTTGTGATTTCTCCTAGATTTGAGAAACATACTACAGGTATTGGATCCTGTACAACCCTTCTTCCTCTTAAATGCTACCCCATGGTTTTCTTTTATAAGGAAAATTGGAGCTCCAGTGGTGGAATATCTTCAAGTGAATGCTACTCATCCAAGTAGGATCTCATGTGCTTGATTGTGACCCTTGGGGGGTTAAAGGACAAATAATTTATGAGATAGGATCTCGAATTCACCTTATACACCACTCTAGTGCCGCTCAACCTAGGCCTATGGCCATTAATGCAGCATGAAAGTAGCTAAGTTCCACTTCAACAAGCTTATAGATATCAAAGGATTTCTCATGTGATTTTCACATTTAAATGAAAAATTGGCCACACTATCAAAGAAGTATCCAACTTAATGTTTGACTTTATTGGTAGGGTGTTAAATAACCACGATGTATCATGATTATGCTAATTTAATATAAAATGGTGATTCTTATGGAAAAAGTTTCCTGAATGTCACATGTGAATAAAATTGAGGCAATAACAATTGCCACTTGATGTGTGAGGTTAGGAGCATCCGGTATAGTCGAAATACATGATTGTTTCTTTTCCACATGATTGTGTGTTTAAAAACTAAAGAGAGAAAGAGAGAAAATCAAGAAGGGAGGACCACCCATGGAGGAGTGATGAAGATCACCTATAAGACAATCCCAAATATGGTGAATACAATCTCTTATACAAAAAAGATGGACATTCCCATGCTTGTGAAATTGTTAAAGTACATTACAATAAGAGAAATGGGCACTTGGGGCCAGATATGAACACCACAGTCCTCCCATATGAAGATATATCTAATTACCAAGAAAGGGCGTTGTTAACTAAATATCCATGTATGGAAACATTGGTTCCTAGAGGGGTAGAAAATAACAACAAAGGACTTCCTATTAGAGAGGGGCCCTAGAACATGTAGGGAATCACTTGAAGGGAAACTCCCACTTAAAGGCTTGAAACAAATAGCCATACATGTATGGGGTGTTGCATCATGTTGTCATTGATTTCAAAGGATCGATGTCAATGAGACAATGTCTTGTCATAGTATCATTGATGTATTGATTGATGGATTATGTTGTCATTGATATATGATGCATAGATGGATTGATGGATTAATGTATTGATCGTTGGATCATGTGGTCATGCATGGAATCAATGACAAAGGGATAATGTCATGAAATGTCATAATGATGTGTTGTCATGGGTTATTCCAGTTGGATGGATGTAAAGGTGACTCATTATTGTCTTGTCATGGTTGATAGCAAGTACCAAATGGATGAACTCCAAAGTGGTCCCCTTATGGTGAAATCCCTCACGAGAAGACACTTTGTGAAGTCCAAATGGCTAAGTGGTTGAGTCATCCTAGCAGTGTGGTTAGGGAACCCAAGTTTGATTGTAGAATAATGTAATGAACATCAATGAATTTGTCAGTAAAACTATTCTAGATGGATAGTGCTTGTCATGCCATTTCTGGTGATGTGTGGAACATCACATAACTCCTCACGGTTAGAGAGTTATGTCCATGTGAAGTTGGAGAACCCTCACGTGTTTACTAGAAGCCCCTAGAAGGTCAAAGAAGTCAAATTATTCTAGAAGCTTATAGAAGAAGTCGACTAGTCAAAGTGGTTAGCCATTGGTTAAGTGGTTGCAACAAGAAAACATTTAAAATTATTTAGTTGCAACTAGAAGTGGAGAATTTACTATTTGTAGCAAAGTGAGTTAGAACTGTACACATGGTTAGAAGTGGGTTACCCCTAAAAGAAGGAAGTTGGTTAGAGTTGGTTAGATGAGGAAGTCACTTGGAGAAGTATAAATAAGATAGCAAAGGCCTCTTGTGAGGAATTCTTTCTTGAGAATATGGAAGAACTATTTTGGTGAAAGATTTCTTGCAGGTACTCATGGTCGCATTAGAAGTTTCGTAAGTTTGAGATCTTGACGGTGAAAGTTTCAAAGGTTCAAAAACCCTCGTTTCTGGAGGCATACATAGGCTCAATTAAGCTAGGGAGTGTACATATTTGGACTACAATGAGATAGAGAGCGTACATACGCGGGCTGTAGTGAGACAAAGCGCGTACAGTTGGGAAAGACATGGAAGAAATAAGTGAAGTGCTTGTGCCAGGTTCCTTAAGTCTGAAGCAAGTTATAGATAAACATTCTATGGGTTTAGATCTGCCATAGAAGTTATGGTATGGTTACATGCTTCTTTTGATGGTTACTTTTGCTTATGGTATGATGAATGCTTAAGGAATTATTAGTATGGTTGTTGAGATATGGTTTATGTTGGCTGAGTGAGCATCACTCTTATGTTACAACACTGATATGGTTGTCATAGTATACATATTATGATTACATGGTTGAGGGACATTCATATTGTATGGTGTATGGTTGAGGAGCATGCATAGGTTTTTGAACAACATAGATGTGTTTGTGATTGGTTATGGTACATATTGGACAATGAAAGGCAGAAGTGGATGCGACAGTCCCTGCAAAGGATATGAGTTTTCAAGGAGAGAGAAAACCCTAGCTCTTTAGAAGGCATACACAGGTTGTTGTACAGATAAGGCATGTACATACGCGGGCTGCACTATTGATAGGGTGCATACATACGCGTGTTGTACTACTGACAAGCGCATACCTATTGACAAATTGGTATCTATTGAAGACTGATTCTTCTTCTCAGTTGGTGCTGAGTTTTGTAGGCTGAGTCTTGCATTGAGAGTTGGTGCTCTTGTGGAGTTGTTGCTCTATTCAATTGTTGCTGATAAACTCCCAACGATTGTAGTCCGTAATATAAAATAAAATTGTACATACATCTAGTGTTCCTTGTGGTGATGGTTTATTGATGATTGTTGCTATTGAGTTATGTTTTCATACAAACGACAAGTTGTAAATGAAAGTAATGAATAATGAGTAAATGGTGATTACTAACTATGATGTTTTGTAAAGGAGTGAAAAGATCCCTACACTAATTCACCCCCCCTCTCAGTGTGGTCGGTGTGTCCAACAATTGGTATCAGAGTAGGCCTTCACTATAAGCCTTAACAAGCTTGAAGGAGATCCATGGACACACAAATGGATGATAAAGTTCCAATATTTGATGAGATAGATTACTCAACATGGAGAATAGAGATGAAAGGATTTTTGAAGGCAAAAGGAGCAGGTGTTTGGAATGCAACTATTGGTAGATTAGTTCCCTTGAAGAATAAGTCAAAGTTTGCAGCCCAAAGGGAAGAGAAGAAGAATGATGCAGTAGCACTCAAGATCATTTTCAATAGACTCTCAAATTATGTTAAAGAAATCATGGGACAATGTATTTCCACCAAGGATCTATGGATGAATCTAGAGAAGGTATATCAAGACAATCCCATCAAGGTAAATGAAGGTAAAGACTCTCCAAAATCTTTTGATTACAATACTCCTAGTGAAGTTGAATGTTCTCTTACAAATGAAGAAGACGATATAGTATGAGTTTGTATAGATGAAGAAGAAGAGTTGTTGAAGTTTAAAGAAAAGGTTTTATATGAGTTAGGATATATTAGCATGGAAATAGGACATCATTAAATTGCTTTTGAGTATCTTGAAAAGTGCATTAATGAAGTCTTATAAAAGTACCCAAAGCATATCATAGAACTAAAGAAAATGATCAAAGAACAAGAATAAAGTAAAACGACCCAATTAGAAGAAAAAGAAGAAGAGATCAAGAAACTAAAGAATGATCTAACTAATCAAATAGAATAAAGGAAAAAGGTAGATAATGAGCTTAGCAAATGCCTTAAAGTCAATTTCAATCTAAAGACTCAAATTGAAGAAGCCAAAAGGGTAGAGGAACTATTAAAGAATTAAGTAAACGAAAAGGAAGAGTCATGTCATAAGTTGGAAGATGAAGTTGTTGATCTTAGAAAGAAACTAGAGAAGTAAAACACTCATATCAAGTTCATGAGTAGCTCAACAATCTTGAATGAAATTTTGGATAGTCAAAGATCACCAAATGATAAATCAGGTCATGGATACAACAAAGAAGCTACACACTTTGAAGCAAGCACTTCTAAGAAGCATGAGGTAAGTCCTCCTTTCTCAAAAGGTGGAAGCAAGTTTTCAAGTCAAGGAAGACATCAAGAAGCAAGTCCTACACCTCAAATAAAATTCAGAAGAGAGACACCTTCAAGGTTGACACAAAAGCAAACATATGAACAAGTTTTTAAGGGTCATTGTTTCACATGTAATGAATATGGTCACAAAGATTTGGATTGCACACATTATGTAAGAAAATATGTTAGAAGATTCAATAACATGATAATATGTTGGATCTGTAATCAAGTGGGGAACATTGCTCCTCATTGTCACACCATGAGATGCTACAGTTGTAGTGGGTTTGGCCACAAATCTCAGGATTGTTGGAACACAAGAAGACAGTCCATGAAGAGTGCTTCATATAGTATGACTAGAAGAACACATGAGACTAGGAAGGAAGACAATGTTGGAAAGATGGAAGCTCAGAGCTCAAGTTCTAAGAATATGAGACACCTATAGAAGTGGATGAGGAATACTAAACAACTATAACATAATGACAACCATGAGGCAATCTCAAGCTTAACTTTTTTCTGAGGCATACATGGGCTACATTGTTAACAATCACGTACATAGGCAAGATGACATATAGATAGGTCGTGTACATATGTGAGTTGTATATGTAACAGGTCGTGCATCTGTGGTAAAATCCTAGAAAAGAAGGCTACGCAGATGAGGTGCAACATGATTTGATGATATAACTTTTTTTTGCAAGGTCTGGCATGCTTGTTGAAGGTTTCCATGAATATGGTTGCATGTATGTTTTATGAATATATGGTGATAATATGTGGTTGAGTGTTGAAGCATATGCTTGATGCCTATATTGGATGCATGGTACTAACCCTAGAGTGTGTATTGAGGCATTTTCTATTGAAGAACAATGTTGATTATGACAGTCAAGTTATAACACTTTGGTTGTGAGATATATTATGATGATGTATCATTGATCTATTGAGACACACTTATGGTACATGTTTAGAGATACTATTGGATGCTTAATATTTGCTATAGTGAATGGTGATTGAGGCATATCTGTTATGGAACATGGCTGGTACATATGTGAACTCCATTGATATATCTTATGATGTATTGTTAGAGGCATATTTGTTGGATGTCTTTGTGTATGAATTTGGCATGTGGTTGAGCTACATATCGAGACATGTAGTTGATGGGTTGATCAAGTGACTATGTTGTACATCATTGATAAGTCACTGCTTGATCTATACATGATGCATGATTGGTACATACTTGGCACATTGGTTGAGGCACTTGCTAGCAGTATCATGGGCACATGGTTTATGGATAATATGGCATATGTGTATGGATATCTTATTGAGGTTTGGTGCATGGTTGATGCACTTTCTTGGTACAGATGGTGATACATGTTTAGTGCATGGTTGATGCACTTATAGATGGTATATGATTGTGGGTGATAGTAATTGATTAAAGTACATAATTGGTATTACTTGTTTACCATATACTTTGGTTCATGTTGTATGGGATAGTTGAGATGCTTGTTGTGGTGCTTCGTTGATACATTGATTGATGCTTAATAGTTGAGATACATTGCTTGACACATGGTTTGTGACACTTGGTTTATTGTAAAGGAATATCATGAGTGATATGGCATATGGATGAGGTACATAACTTATGGATGTTGGCACATGTTTGGTACATGGATTGGATGCATATATTGATAAGGTCATGGTACATGCTTGGTGATGTTAATACATGATGAGACAAATCTTGGTGATGCTATGGTTCATGGTTCGATGCATGGTTTGGAACATTATTGAGGATTGTTAGAGGCATTTGTTGGTGATATTGATACATTCTTAGCACACAGTTGGCACATGTTTTGGGCATATGGTTGATACGTTTCATTGATGATATTTTATGGTATATTGTATGGTGTTGATGTACATGGTTGATGTACATGATTTATGTGCATGGTTGGGACATGGTATGGCACAAGGTGCACATGGTTGATTCTTTGTTCATGATTCATTTTTGACATATCTTTTGCATCATTATTGAGGCATGAGATAGTATGTATGATTGGCATACACCTGATGTATGGTATGGCACGAGTTTGGATGATTGATGCATGTACAGGTCCAAGGATCATCATAAGAAGAGAAGATCATTCTTGAGAATTTGATCCATGTTCCAGTTGAGCAGTAGCATTTGTAGCAGAAGAAGATTACAATAGTATCATATTGTTCATATTTAAGAGAAGATAGGGGGAGACATACCCATAGGGGGAGTTATTCTTCTTCCCATGATTGGTTGTAGTAGCATGATTCCAAGAGGAGAGATGTCATGCCATCAACATTGCATCAGAGTGATATCCCTTATCTAAAGGGGGAGAGATTGTTCAAATGATGGAGCAACATACAGGGGGAGAAACCCTAAGGCATCCAGACAGGGGGAGCAACCCCAATGAGAGTTCAGGTAGGGGGAGCATCCCCAAGGAGAAAACTATCCTTTTCCATTGATGTCAAAGGGGGATATATAGTCACATTGATGTGATTGAGATGACTATTGATGAAGAGAATTTCCATGTATACACACTTCCATCAATAATTGGTGTTGACATCAATTTTGGTGTTGCCATCAATGCCAAAGGGGGAGATTATTGCATCATGTTGTCATTGATGTCAAAGGGACAATGTCTTGTCATAATATCGTTGATGTATTGATTGATGGATTATGTTGTCCTTGATATATGATGCATAGATGGATTGATGGATTAATGTATTGATCGTTGGATTATGTGGTAGTGCATGGAATCAATGGCAAAGGGATAATGTCATGAAATGTCATAGTGATGTGTTGTCATGGGTTATTCTAGTTGGATTGATGTAAAGGTGACTCATTATTTTCTTGTCATGGTTTATATGAAGTACCAAATGGATGAACTCCAAAGTGGTCCCCTTATGGTGAAATCCCTCATGGGAAGATGCTTTGCGAAGTCGAAATGGCTAAGTGGTTGAGTCATCCTAGTAGTGTGGTTAGGGAACCCAAGTTTGATTGTGGAATAATGTAATGAAGATCAATGAATTTGTTAGTAAAACTATCCTAGATGGATAGTTCTTGTCATGCCATTTCTGGTGATGTGTGGAACGTCACATAACTCCTCATGGTTAGAGAGTATGGCCATGTGAAGTTGAAGAACCCTCATGTGTTGACTAGAAGCCCCTAGAAGGTCAAAGAAGTCAAATTATTCTAGGAGCTTCTAGAAGAAGTTGACTAGTCAAAGTGGTTAGTCATGGGTTAAGTGGTTGCAATAAGAAAACAATTAAAAATAATTTAGTTGCAACTAGAAGTGGAGAATTTACTATTTGTAGCAAAGTGAGTTAGAAATGGACAAGTGGTTAGTAGTGGGTTACCCCTAAAAGAAGGAAGTTGGTTAGAGTTGGTTAGATGAGGAAGTCACTTGGAGAAGTATAAATAAGAGAGAAAAGGTCTCTTATGAGGAAGTCTTTCTTGAGCATATGGAAGATATATTTTGGTGAGATATTTCTTGCAGGTACTCATGGTCGCATCAGAAGTTCCGTAAGTTTGAGATCTTGACAACAAAAGTTTCGGAGGTTCATAAACCCTAGTTTTTGAAGGCATACGTGGGTTGAATTGAGCTAGGGGGCGTACATACTCAGGATGAAGTGAGTCAGAGAGAATACATATATGGTATGTAGTGAGACAGAGTGCATACAATTGGGAAATACATGGAAGACTTAAGTGAAGTGCTTGTGCCAGGTTCCTGGAGTTCGAAGCAAGTTATAGATAAACATTCTATGGGCTCAGATCTTCCATAGAAGTTCTGGTATGGTTACATGCTTGTTTTGATGGTTACTTTTGCTTATGTTATGATGAATGCTTAGGGAATTATTAGTATGGTTGTTGAGATATGGTTTATGTTGGTTGGTTGGATGAGTGAGAAACACTCTTATGTTACAATACTAATATGGTTGTCATAGTATACATCTTATGATTACATGGTTGAGGGACATTCATATTGTATGGTGTATGGTTGAGGAGCATGCATATTTTGTTGGACAACATAGATGTGTTTGTGATTGGTTATGGTACATATTGGATAGTGAAAGGCAGAAGTGGATGTAATAGACATTGCAGAGGATCCGAGTTTTCAAGGAGAGAGAAAACCCTATTTCTTCATAAGGCATATGCATGCTACAATACAGATAATCCACATACATACGCAGGATGCACTATTTATAGGTCACATACATACACGTGTTGTACTACTGACAGGTCGTGTACCTATTGACATAATGGTATATGTTGAAGATTGATTCTTCTTCTCAGTTCGTGTTGAGTTTTGAAGGCTGAGTCTTGCATTGAGAGTTGGTGCTCTTGTGGAGTTGTTGCACTATTTAGTTGTTGCTGATAAATCCCCAAGGATTGTAGTCCGTAATATAAAATAAAATTGTACATATATCTTGTGTTCTTTGTGGTGATGGTTTATTGATGATGGTTGCTACTGAGTTATGTTTTCATACAAACAAAAAGTTGTAAATGAAAGTAATGAATAATTAATAAATGGTGATTACTAACTATGATGTTTTGTAAAGGAGTGAAAAGAGCCCTACACCGATTCACCCCCCCTCTCAGTGTGTTCGGTGTGTCCAACATGGGGGTATTTGAATAAATCTAGAAAAATGTAATCACCATACTATATGGCTCACCTTACTGTGATAATGAGTTGATGTCAAACATAGGAGAGGATATTGAGTCAAAGAGTAATGATGAATATTTTCCTAGTCTATGGTCAACCATTAAATGAGGGAAATCAGGACCAAGGTAGAATAAATCTCTCTAATCACTCCCAAAATAAAATGATTTGATGTTTATGGGAGTGAGTGTGTGAGAAGGGATGAAAGGATCCCTTAGATATATAAGGATTAACATGTAACTGATAGTAATGAACTAGGAATATGACAAGTATAGAAACAAATGGAAAACTAAGTATGAGACTCATGACTTCCCTTGGGTGGAGAATTAATGATGGATGGCTTGGGAAACAATGATAACCAATGTAACATAACATGACCTGGTGTTGAGTTATAAAAAAGTATGGTGAATACTTATGCAAAACAAATACCTACAACCATGTGAACAAAGGCAAACTAAGGAAAACATATGGAATCACAATGATGAAGATGATTGAGACAATGGATATGCTATAGATAACTATAGATAACTAGAATTAGTGTATCCATTGGTGAATCAATGTAGATTATTTGACCAAGGGTGACAAGGACTACTTTTATGAAAGAGATGATGTTTAGTGATGAAAAAAGGTGAGCATTAATGATCCCCTCATTTTAATTTTTTGAATTTTTATGGATGTTTTTATATTTTTATATTTTGTAAAAAATAAAAGAATATAGATATATTATAAAAAAGGAGAGAGGTGCCCCATAAATGTAACCAAGTAAATCTGACCTACATGCATGGTAAGAGTAACGACCAATGGAAGAAACTAAGGTTGGGCCCCAAGGGTGGATCTCCTTGATGGGATGTTGAATGGTGGTGTAAAATGTAGATGGCTAGGGGTCATGGATGAGAAAAGAGGCTAATAAAATGTGGTGAATAATTAACATAATAAACCATAAATAATGTGAACCACTTGGGAGTCTAGGGGTATGGTTTAGTATAATGGTAGGAAGGAAGTATGAGACTTTATTTGAGATATAGACTATACAAACTCCTAATCCTAAATAGGGAATACAAAACATGGGTGCTATCATGCAATGGGGTAATAAACCAAGGTTTCCCATGAAGGTGGAGTACTATCGACCAATAAGAGTTGGATGTATCTGACCTAGGTGAGGTTACTTGTTGAGACAAGGGGGAGTAGGGGGGACTTAGAGACACATCCAGAGGGGATCCAAGGCTAGAAAATGAAGCATAAGTATATGGAATATGTTATCTAAATTCCAATTTGAAGAAGTACACCTGAAGGGGAAATGACCAAATTTGAATGCAAATGGTTGAAAAATGGCTTCCAAATGAAATGCATACACACATAAAATAGAAACATAGAATGAAAGTAATCATGAAAAAAATATGAAAATGCAAATGGTGTTAAAAAAAGAGCTTATCATCTATCATACCCATTAAAAGAACATGGTGGATAAAATGGCCTCCAAGTGAAGTCCCTATACACAAAAAATGAGGTTTATTGCATGAAAGGGTACGAGTCAAGAAACCCACCAATACAAATGACATGAAAAATGGATCTCTTGAGTTCTTTTATGGGCCCAATTTTTTTTATGGTTGACCCTTATAAATAGGGTGAGGCCCACAAATCTAAAATCATTTGTACCTTTCCAATTTGGAAATTCCATTGGTGCCCTAAATGTTGTAGAGATCATTGCAAAAATCCAATGGGTGAAATTTGATTCCATGGCAATCAGGTGAGAGGTTTCCTCCTTAGATTCACTTTAATTCACTTTTTTTTAGAGCCTTGGTGACCTATATGGAACCCCGTTAGGATTTTTGCGAGTTCACATAGTAGTCGAGGAAACAACCATGAAATAATTACAACTATTCTCTCAATAGTCACAAAATGACATGGAATGTCATAAATTGCCTGCATGAATGGATTGCACGATTATTCTAGAGATGGTCACATTAGTGTCATGGATGACTTGAAGAACGACCATATTAATTTTCTATGCACTTATTCCAAATATGAATGTGCAAATAACATGAGTGAGCTAAGGAATGCCCACGCAGATTCTCCATGCATCTATTTCAAATACAACCACATAAAAAACATGGTTGAGTTGAGGACTAGTCACATAGATGTACCACTTACATATGTATCCATGACACCCATGATATTGGTGTGATTCAATGGTTGAAATTCCAAGATGACTGATTGTTGTGTTTATTTGTGAAACAATCACATGAATGGTGTAATAGAATATGGTATAATCCAAGTGAGTTTGATAAAAAACATATTTTTGTTTGATAGGCCTAGTTGGAGAGATTTTAATTAGATGGCGAGAATGGGACTATGATGATATCTAAGCGGAGGTGGTTGATGATGCCACTACGAGGGTAGGGATAGTAGGATATGGGTTGCTGAATTTTTTTGAGTTCTCTTTGATGCACTCCAATGAGGGGCTATTGTGGGAGATCATTAATATTTGTCACCCTAATGAGGGATTCTTTGATGTACAAGGTCAACATTTAGAAATGATAGTTTATGTTGTTTATTTTGTTGGGTATGTGTTATATACTTTACATGATTAGCCCCATGTGATGTACGTTGCACTTGGCACAACAAGGGGGTCATAGGGGGGTGGATCCCCTGGAACAAAAAATTGGGTTGTTTTTGGTGGTTTTGACACATGTTTTTTTGGTCCATGGTTTTCTAATTCTGGTTAAGGAATTAAGGTTGTAATATAATCCAAGTCAATGGATTAGGGATTATAAATGTCGTAGAATCATATATATTGTATTTGTAAATGATGAAGTAAATACAATGAGAGTTAGAGGTACAACTCTAGACATTTGCTTGTTTTCCTGGTTGAGGGCTTCCAGGGTAAATTTATGAGTACTATGTGTGATTGATATTCTTTTCTTTCTATTTTATAAAGAATCTGTATGTGCATTGCTATACTGTAAAGGTTTAAAACCTACATTTAGTATCAGAGTAGTTATTGGCTTCAAGGGGATGCCTTTGTTGCTAAGGATTTGATTATCTTAGGTATATGACAAACATGGTTTCAATGGGAGCTATGTAGTGGTGATTCTTGTGGTGAAAGAGAATGAAGAGTAGTTCAAAAATTGAGATCAAGAAATTTAATGGGTAAAGCTTTGAGCTTTGGAATTTAAAGATAGAGGATCTTTTGGTAGATGAAGAATAATGGGTTTCTCTGGATCTTGGTATCACACCCACAAGTATGTCATTGGAAGATTAGATGAATATGGATATGAAGGAAAATAGAAAAATATGGTTGTGTCTTTCAGATTTAGTGTTAATGAATGTCTCGGGAGAATTTAAAGCCAAGTCATTATGGGATAAGTTAGGGGCTTTGTATCAGTCTAAGTCCCTAGTAAACAAACTTTTCCTTTAGAAGAAGTTGTACCTCTTGAGGATGAATGATGGAGACTTGACAACAGAATATATAAATGCATTCAATAATATGGTAAGTTAGTTGTTGTCTATGGACATTGAAATTTTTGATGAAGATAAGTGAATTAGTTGATTGTGTTCTTTTCCAGATCCATGGGATAATTTGGTTGTATCTATTGGAAGTAATGCAACCACATTAAAGTTTGATGATGTGGTTTCATCCTTGTTAATAGAAGAAATGACGAGGAAAACCATGGATAGTAATAGCATGGATGCCTTATCTATAAGAGGACATTCCTTGGATAGAAATAAAAATAATTCCTTGAGTGGGAGATCTAAATATAGAGGTATATCTAAATATCTAGGAAAATCCTTAAGGAAATGTGATAAAACTAGGCATTACAAGAAGGATTGTAGATGTAAAAGTGTTGAGAAAGGCAATGGATATGAGGATGTTCCTTTCATATAAGGGAATACCTTTTCATAGGAAGGAGGGGATGTGTACTTGGATTCTTCAAGCAAACATGCAGATCATGATGTATGGTTAATCAAATCAGATGCTTATTTTCATATGACTCCCCATAGGGAGTGGTTTTGTGAATATGAAAAGTATAATGGAGGTGACATTTTCATAGGACATGAATCAATATCCAAAATCAGAGTATGTGGAAAGGTCAAGTTGTAGCTCAAGGATGGAACGATTAGAACACTCCCTAGGGTCTTGCACATTCTAAAGCTGGATAGAAGTTTGATATCTGTAAGTAAGATGAGTGATGTAGGTGTACATACATTTTTTGAAAAGGAAACCTACAAAATGGTTTGAGGAGAAATGGTGTTGATGAGGGGAGTTTAGAATGGAAATTTGTACAAGTTGTTGGGAAGCACTATCAATAATGGGTGTAACAGTTTTGTCATTCCCGAGGGTGGAAATGAAGAAGACCGAAATTCTATGGTCTCTAGAGAAAAGACAATGTTGTGGCATCAAATATTGGGACATATTGGAAATAAGGGCCTTCTATCAGTACATCATAAAGGTATGGTTGAAGGTATGTCTGATTGCACACTAGATTTTTATTTTTGTGAACATTGCATATATGGTAAATATAATCATTAAGATTGTCATATGGTGCTATAAGAGAAAATGGAATCTTAGATTTAGTACACAGTGGTGTGTTTGGACATGTCCTTGTTCCATCATTAGGTAAATACATGTACTATGTTTCATTCATTGATGATTTATCAAGGAATACATGGAATTATTTCCTCCAAAATAAATCTGAGGTCAATGGTAAGTTTAAAGAGTTTAAGGCTCTTGTGGAGAATCAAATAGAGAAGAAAATAAAGGTGTTGATGATAGATAAGGATGAAGAGTTCTGTAAGAAGTGAGACACAGAAAGATAGAAGACTACTCCATACACACATCAATAGAATGGGGTTGCAGAAAGGATGAACATGATGTTGATGGAAAAAGAAAGGAGTATGCTCATTCGTGTCGAGTTAAGACAATAATTTTGGACAAAGGCTGTGGGTATTGCATGTTATCTGGTAAATAGATCACCCTCATTAGCGTTGGTGGAAGAACCTCCACATGAGGCATGGAATGGTAAGAAACCCTCTCTTGAACATCTCAAACTGTTTGGTTGTGATGATTATGTACATATTCCAAAGGAAACTACGAGTAAGTTAGATAATAACGATGGGAAGTGTATCTTTACTGGTCATAAATATGGTATAAAAAGATATAAGCTTTGGAAGACATAAACTAAGATGATTGTTTATAGTTGGGGTGTTTTCTTTAGAGAGGTTAAATATGTTCCCAAACAAAAAGTCCCACCAAAGGAAAAAGAACCAGAGACAACAAAGTTTGAGTTGAAGGGTGAAGTATCTAACTCAACATAAGGAAACAAATCAAAAGAAAATGAATTAGAAGAGGAA
>ML827439.1:0-44280 GCA_009831015.1 Picea engelmannii | reverse complement strand
TATATATATATATATATATATATATATATATATATATATATATATTTTATTTTGTTAGTTTGTCCGTGACATGTGGGGCTAAGAAACGACGAATAAGGGGCATCTAAGCCATCAAAATCACCTGGAATCGCACCCGGCCTGTGCCACACCAACTCTTAACATGCTTGGATTTTTTGTCCCCACAGGTTTCGAACCGGTGACTTTAACATCACAGAGCGCCTTAACAACGTACTCTCTCACCGACTGTCCTACACCTCGGGGACTATTTTGTTGTTTTCTTAATTGGTCATAAATTTAGTTTTTTTTTTAGTCATTTTAGTTTTTATATATAATTTTATTTTGTTTTTTGTTTTTTTTGCTCTTTAGTTTATTAAGTTTTTCTTTACTCTTTTTTTTTTAATACAAATCTGCTTTTAAATTTTTATTTTTCTTATTTTTTTAGTTTTTAATTTAAAAAAAATCAAATTATATATTTTTTAGCTAAATATTAAAAAATAATATTATTAATTACAATTTTTTTTCTATGTATTGAAGTAAAGGTAAACAATGTGTTAAAAATGATGGTTTCCACTATATTTTAAAAGTATGGAAGAGCAAATTAATTTAGGAGACACAATTATATGAAAATTTTTAATTTCAAAAAAATAAATGGTAAAAAATATTTTTAAGATTGAAAGAAGTATGGAAAAATGACTAAAAACACTGCTAAAAAAAAAAATAGAAAAAATTGAAAATTGATGAAAAATAAGCATTTAAAAAAATATTGTGGAAATATTATGGATCAAAAAATTTAAAATATCAAAATACCACCTAAAAACGGAAGGGGGTGCTACTAGTAGCACCATTTTTAAAAACGGGGTAAAAAATGAGACCCTTGAAAATCGTTAAATTGGTAATATTGTTAGCACTGGAATTAGAAGGTCATGGTTGAAGAAATGATGACCTTGGATAAAAATGAGGCTTGGGATCTAGTTGAGTTACTCACTGAAATAAATCCCATTGGTACCAATTGAGTGTTTAAGAAGCCATTAGTAGCAATTGAGTGTTTAAGAAGAAGTTGAATGCAGAAGTCAAATAGATGGATGCAAAGACAACATTCCTACATGGGTATCTTGAAGAAGAAATGTACATGAAACAATAATAAGGTTTTGCAATGAAGGGTAAGAAAGAGTTGGTTTGCAAGTTGAAAAAGTCCGTGTATGAGTGAAAGCAATTTCCAAGGATGTGGTATCAAAAGTTTGATACTTATATTTTTGGACTTAGTTTCACAAGGAGCAAAGTTGATCATTGTGTGCATTTCAAATTAGTTGGTGGTCATTTTATTTATGTGGTGTTGTATGTTGATATGTTGCTTATTGGAAACAACAAGGAAATCATCGAGGAGGTAAAAAATTAGTTGTCTTCTAAATTTGATATGAAAGATCTCGGTGCTACAAATTTTATTTTGGGCATGGAAATTAAAAGAGATCAATAAAATAAGAAACTTTGTTTGAATTGGAGGAAATATGTTGAGACAATATGTAGGAATGTAAATTGATCAAGGTCCCTATTCATGTATGTGCAAAGTTATTTGCAGATCAGTGTCCCAAGACACAGGGAGAGGAAAATGACACGTCTCATGTTCCTTACGCTAGTGTTGTTGGTAATTTGATGTATGCAATGGTCTATACTAGACCAGTCATTGAACATTCGATGGGAGTTTTGAGTAGGTATATGTCAAAACCAGGGAAGGAGCACTGGATAGATGTAAAGAGGGTTTTTAGGTATTTGTGTGGCACTACAAATTGTGAAATTTTATACCAAGGAATAATTGATGCAAATAGAGTGTTGGACATACATGGATTTGTTGATGTAGACTGGGTTGGAGATCTGGATTGTAGAATATCTACAAGTGGTTATGTGTTTAACCTATTTGGAGGATCAATTAGTTAGATGACCAAGAGACAATATGTGGTCACACTCTCAAATACAAAAGATGAATACATGGAAGCTACTCATGCAAGTAAGGAAGCTATATGGTTACAAAGGTTTGTTGGGTCTCAATTTTGACACTTTTCACCATTCCAATTAAGCTCATTTTCCTTCTATTTTGTCATTAAAATCCTACTTTTTTCCAACTTTCATAGGATTAATGGCATAACAAGTATATTAAAGGTAACGAGTTGTCTTTAATCTTAGATTCCTGACTTTGATTTGAAAAATGTTATTAAAGGTCATTTACTCACTTAAATATCAAAATTTCAGGTGTTATTACCAGAATTATTTCCCATAATTTGTCCATGGTTTGGATAGCTATGCTTAACCAAATCAAGATCAAGCACTTGAATACTGTTTGTGAGCTTCATGAGATGGTGAAATACCTATCAAACATTCCTAAATAGGATCGTTACCTCTCATTCAACGCATGGTTAATGAAGCAACTGGAAAAATGTACGTATATGCTAGATTTTGAAGATCCATGATTTTGAAGATTTTGAAGGGTGTAGTGTAGGATACTCAATAGATACTTCAATGATCTCTTATCCCTTGCTCTAAAATGAGAATGTGAATGTAACCACTGCAGTAATTGAGGGAAGGGTGTTATGTCTCTGACAACACTCTATGTTTTATGTAAAAATATGTAAAAACATAGATCTCAGATTGTATTGGGCTAGTAGAATGTTATGTGACTGAGTTTATAGATGAGGCACATATTGTAACCTGCCAATTTGTTATTTCAGACATTGAATACAAGAATATGATTTTCCATTCATTGTGTTAATAATATTTTAGTGTTATGATCATCTCTTACAACATATTCCAGGTTAGGAGCCTCAACCCCCCTATCTCTGGTATGTGTTGTATTATTTAATTCTCTATTTTTTTTTGTAGTTTTGTATGTTCCTGTAATCACTGTTAATTTCCTGTAATAATTGTCAATTTTCTGTAATCATTGTTAATCTCATGTAATTATGTGTTAGCCTACATCATATCTAAGTTATAGTTATGAATGTCATCCACAATCATTACCTATAAGCATGAATTCTTACCAATTGTGATCGGATAAGTTGTTAAGGGTATTTTTATTGAAGTAATTCAATTCTTGAAGTTGAATCAACTTCATAACTTGTGTTTCTACAATCACAACTGCATTAAATCATATTTGAATTCTGAAGTCAGATCTGCAATGGTTTGATTAAGATTATTAATTTCTTGCAAGCATCTCTTTCCCTGCATTTTTGAATGAGTGTTTTGTTTTTATACAAGTCTATTGATTAACAAACAATATATGGTCCAATGAAGTATATGTTACATATACAACTATTGGTATAAATATGTAACCTTATTCTTTTACGATTGAAGATCAACATAAGTAAATGGTTTAGAGATAACATTTGTTTGTGAATTAACTCTGCAAAAGCATTGCTTTAGTTTGCATTATATTTACCACTTCATAGGGTTTTGAGTGACAATAAGACTAATTATGCACATACAGTTCCCGAACCTCATAATCCATGTACTATGGTTGATAAGTAAATGTTCTAGAATTTAGACAACTAAATTACCTAACATTTTGGGGCAATTGTCAATGAGGTGCTATAGGAATTAGTTTTATAAGTTCATATTTTTATTTTTCATATAGATAAAAAGAAAAAAAAATACATTATTATAATTTTATACGTTTTTATTTATGATATGCACATTTAGGACAAGGAGGAGAAAATATGGTGAGACGAGAGGTAAGAACCTACACATTCACTTTAGTGAGTCTTTACAAGTCCTAGTCATGTGTGTATTGTATGAATATGTTAATTAGGCCAATATATAGTAAAGATAGAGTTGTTAAAATAAAAAGAGAATCAATTTCCACTACTTTAGTTGAAACAAAACCCCAACTAATTCACTTGCAAAAAATAAAGAGGAATCAATTGATGCAGAAAGTTCAGAAACAAGAAAGTCAAAACAAGTAGTGGAAAACTCAAAAGGGTGGACTAAAGAATATTAGATCTTCTGGGAAAATCAAATGGAAGATGAAGCTGAATATCATGTAGGAGTTAGAGAAGTAGGAGGAGAAAGAGAAAGAGGACTAGGAGCAGGTGGAGAAAGATAAATAATTCCAACAACTGGTGGAGAACGAGAAAGAATACCAAATGAAGAAAGAGAAAATATAGGAGATGATGAAGAATAAAGGGAAGTAACTGTTGAATTTCCTATTTTGTATATGCCTACAACTTTTGGTAATGAAGTTAAAATGAAAAATATCACACCATCAGTTCTTCCAAATTTCTATGGTAAAGGAATTGAAGACCCTGATGCTTTCCTTCCTGAATTCGATATTTTGTCTCATACTTATGGTTATACTAATGATGCACACAAACTTTGATTATATCTTGTTACTTTGAAATGATTTTCCTTGAAATGGTTCATGGGATTATGTGAGAGCACTATTGCATATTGGGATACCACGAGGAAAATATTTCTTAAAAAATATCAAGCACATTGTAGGCCTAGAAATTCTAAAGAAGATATTTTTAGAATGTCACACCAACAAGAAGAAAGTTTAGAGGACTATTTAGAGAGATTCTTATATAATTTGCAAAAATATAAACATAGCTCTTTGAATTCTGATATTATCCGCACAATTATTTTAAAAGGAATTCGAGATGAATATATAGATGTGCTTAATCTTATGGGATCCAAAGATAAATTTCTTATCTACCAATTGATTTTTTTTTGAGTTGTGCAGAAAATATTCAAGAGGCAAGGCTAAAGTTGGCAGAGGACAAAGATATGTTCTTTCAAAAGTTACTAAATCAACATGAAGTATTACTAGAGAATAAATTGTTAACCTATTGAATTTTTTTAAAATATAACTCCTTGGTACTCTTAGTTCCCAATTTGATGCATTTAATTATAAGAAAAAATAGGAGGCATAAACTACAACCTTTTCTATTTTCTATCCTCAATGCAGGGAAAAAAAAAGTCCATTAAATAAAATTCAAATTTGTGGAATTTGTGTAGAGAAACATTCAATAGGAAAGTGTCCTTCATTGCTCGGGATCAAGTTAGTCTACAAAGGAAAAAGTGAGGCAGCATAATCACTTTGTTCTAGGCAACCTTGGCAACCACGAGTAGTAGGTATGCCTCCAAAAACTTCACAACAATTTTTTGCATTTTATAATCATAATCCTTCACAAACAACATGGAATGCTCCTATGTATTTGTAGGCATGGTATTCGCAACAAGGTCAAAACCAATCCTATCAACAGGGTTGAAGAGAATCTAGTTATGGAAACCTACCACCTTACCATTTTCAACAACAATTTCCACAATATGCATAACAATATCAACCCCAACAATTTGCACCACAACCATTTCCACAACAATATTCAAAATTTCCACAACATTCTTAAAAAATGTAGCAAACATATCCCCCTCTTCCATCACAACCACAAATAACTCACCCACTGCCATTACAATTCCCATATAATCAACAACCCCCCATACCTACTCAATAACTTTCCCAGCCAGTGGAAAATCCTAATAACCAAAAGGATAAAGTTGTTTACAATGATGAATTATAAACTTTTCCTACATATTTAATTTTCCCTGTGCAATTACAAGAAATTCTTGTGCAATTACAATAAATCAATTTACGTTCTGGGAAGGTTGTTAACCAAAAATATTCCATGATAATAGAAGAGGATGAGAAGGAGGAAACTCCTAATTAGTGATTGATAAAAATAGTACTTCCACTCCTATAAAACAATTTGTTTCTCCAATAGAACAACCTCGATCATCTAGGACACCATCATTTCCCGAAAGGTTGACTATATTGAAACAAGAGAAACCGAAAATTCCTTCTGAATTAGACTTTTTAAATGAATTAAAAATCATTTGCATTAAAATTCCCTTGCTACAAGCTATAAAACATATGCTAATATATGCAAAGACAATTAGGGAATTATGCATTAGAAAATTTGGAAAAAGAAGAAGAGGTCCACCAACAATTTGAGTTATTGGGAAATTAGCAAGTTTGATGACCACTAGAGTTATTTAAGAAAAATATGTTGATCCTGGAATTCCAATTGTTACAATCTTTATCAACAATTTCTCTATTTGAAATACTCTAATTGAATCAGGTGCAACTATCAATGTCATGACAATGGAAACTATGCCAAATCTAAACATTGATAATATTCGACCAACACCTACAATGTTAGAATTAGTTGATAGATAAAAAATTAAACCTGAGGGTGTAATTTAAGACATCATTGTATCCCTAGACTCATGGGAATACCTAGTACATTTCATGATCCTACAACCCAAATCTAATTTTTGAGAACATCCTTTAATATTAGGGAGACCTTGGATAGCAATAAATGATGCATTTATTAGCTGTCGATATGGAAACATGAGAATTACAAATGGTTTTGAAGTCAAACACATCACATTTTATCCCCCTACAAAATATGTAAATGAATTAGAACATGTGACATGATGATCCAGGAGGATCCAGAACACTAAAAAATTGATCTTCTCAAATTCTTATGAAAATGACTTCATTGCGTAGATCTCGGCGGGAGCTTTCCAACAGTGTGTTAATCACCTCAAACAAATGTCGTATGAGGAAGTTATGTATGTATGAATTTTTCAAGAAAATCACAAAATGGGGGTGCCACATGGCAGGCCCACAGGCTGCCACATGGACAACCATATAATGGACAAGATGACGTCAGTATGATGTCAACAATCTAACGTGGTAGCACGAGAGATTGCCACATGTGACTCAAATTTTGCATTTTCGACACCCATGTGGACCAATAAAAATGTGCCATGTGTCATTTGTATGATGACATGGTAGGTATAGTCAACAAGGTGATGTGGCAGGCCGTATAGTGATGTGGAAACTCCATAATATGACATTTGTATAGGTGACGTGGCACACATGAGTACAATGATGCATGAGGGGGTGTTGATGATGTGAAAATGGCCAATTAATGACTGCCATGTGGACCAATCAGGTTGTGCCACGTGGTACCACCGACCATCCCATGTGGCCTTAAAGGGCACACCAACCTCCATGAAATTATTTCAATGTTTGGCTATATTTGTTGGCATGGTTATATAGTTATAACAATTATATTAAAATCATGCTATTTTGGTGGACTGAACCCGAAACCTCCAGGTTATATTCCAAAATCCTTAACCATTATTCCAACCAATTTGGCCATACTAATTACGATATTTAATTAAATTTGTTTTGGACTTAATTTCGGTTGTACCAATGCCAATGGATTTAGATCTGGTTTTTGGCCTATAAAAACCCAGTGCTCAGCCTTCGTACGACATGGAAATCCATGCCAGGAGAGGGTCTACATGTATTTTCATGTCCAAGATAGAATTTTCTTCGTTTTGCATGCAAGGGGTGTTCTTATTTTAGATTTGTCTCATTTTACGTGCTATTGAGTTCTTTGAGAGAAGTATAGAGTGTTTATATTCATTTTTATCATAATTCCGAGAGCAGTCTGATGGTGATGTTAGTGCCGTGCTAAAGTGATGTGTATGGATATCTTAGTCCATTTTGTCATGTATTATACCCATAGTATTGTTATGCATGCAAAAGGGGGTCTTTAAGCACCCGTTCATAACATAATCGAGTTTATACTCATTTTTCTCAGAATTTAGTGATAACCTATGTTTCTGGGTTTGTGTAGCATAATTGAAGTGTGCCTTCTAATTTTCCATTGTAAGTAATCATTGTATCAATCATTTGAGCAATAATAGAGCGGTCTCACTGTTTGGAAGCAGACCCAGAGACGTAGACCAAGATGGGTGAACTATGTTATCAAACTGTGTAATGAGCCTTGCTATTTGTTGTCTCTATTTCTCTCTATTTTGGCACTCATTATTTCTGCATATTATTATCAGTGATTGAAGTTTATGGATAAATAAGCATTTTCACATGATATTTTGCAAATAGTCAAGACAATCTTAATTTACCGAATTTGGTCGGATGTTTAGTGTCTGTTTAAGAACTTATTGACAAGTAAGGATTTTTGGATCAAGTTGGCATCGTAGCAGGTTGGTATCACTGGAATGGAACTTGCCTATCACTGGAAGGAAAGTTGGTATCAAAGCCGATTTGACGTGTATTTTCAAGTGAATGCTTACGAGGTCCAAACTCAATCTTGGTGAAGGATCGTTTGAAGATTACATTCATGAGATTGGTTCGAGGTGTGCATTTCAAAAACAAGAAATGGATTCAACAAAAGACATGTATTCTTCTAATCTGAATCCTTTTGGTACCGAATATGCATTCTTTTCTGCATTCATGGCAATGAAGGCCATTGTGGAAGAAATGTATGAAGATCGAAAGAAGGCCAAGGGAACTAGTGGTAAAAGCAAATGAAAACCCCATAACTTCGAGAAGTAGTCGAAGGGAAAAGAGTAGAAGAATCCTACATGTTCTCATTGCAAGAAGAAAGGACATGAGGAGGAAACATGTTGGAAGTTGCATCCAGAGAGGCTACCAAATAAGTTCAAGGACAAGGGTAAATAAAATGCCACAACCATAGTTCACGATCTTGGATTAGATTCTAAAGTTAAAATAATGGGCGTTAAAGGTGAATTTTTTGTTGCTAGTTTTTGTTCACATACTTCTTCTTCAAAGGCTAATGTAATCCCTGATGGAGGACAACGAAATCAACTATTTCATTTACAAGTTATATCAAAGAATAATAAGATTGATGTACACTTGTTGATAGTGGATCACAAGTAAATCTTATTTCAGAGCAAGTTGTTAAGAATTTGGGATTGGAAACTAGGTCTCATCTGAGACCGTATCCTTTGGGTTGGATTTGTGATAATGCTCAGTCACAGGTAACTAAGAAATGTAAGTGACAATTTGCAATCACATCTAGTTTCATTTATGAGGTAGAGTTAGAAGTGGTTCCACTTGACATTTGCGGGATGGTTTTGGGAAGTCCATACTTGTATGACAAGAAGGCTATTTTCTATAGGGAAGAGAACACATATCATATTTTCAAGGATGAGATTTAGTTCATTGTGAGAGATCATAAGATGAAGGCTAATTTGACTGTTGTCACTACAAGGCACGTGAAAATTCTAGTTAATGCTAGTATCAAGGATTCAAATTATAGTCTATGGTTGAAAGTAAAACATGTCCTTTGGTTGATGTTGTTCCTATTAAGAAGGGAAAACATGTTGATGGTTCATTCTCTTTCACATCTATATATTTAGTTTTGTTGTTTAGTTTATTGCTAGTTAGTTGAGTATGGTTAGCCATTGCAACAATGAATGATAGAGTTTGTGAATTTAAGGGAATGATTAACTTGGTCAACAATGTTGTTTCAATATTCATTATAATTGTGATGAGTCATGTGCTCATTATCCAATAGGAAGGATGGATGATACTTGACAAGTGAGATGGGAGTATCCTCACTTCATTTTTGAATGATCCATACTTTTGGAGGTCCAAAAGTTCTTCAGTGGGGAGGTGTGATCCAGGAGCATATGAAATGCTCAAAAATTGATCTTCTCAAATTCTTATGAAAATGAATTCATTGTGTAGATCTTGGTGAGATATTTCCAACGATGCATGAATCACCTCAAACAAATGTCGTATGAGGAAGTTATGGCCGTTTGAAGTTTTCAAGAAAAAGACAAAATGGGGGTGCTACGTGGCAGGCCCACAGGCTTCCATGTAGCCATCTGTACAATTGACAGGATGACATCAAAAAGATGACATGGAAACATGAGAGACTGCCATGTGTCACACAAATTTGGCATTTTCAGCACCCATGTGGACTAGTAAAAGTGTGCCATGTGTCATTTGTACGATGATGTGGCAGGCACAGTCAACAAGGTGATGTGGCATGTTGTACAATGACATGGAAACTCCAGAAGATGTTGTGTAAAATTGAAATGGCACACACGAGTATAATGGCACATCAGGTGGCACTGATGACATGATAATGGCTAATGAATGGCTGCCACGAGGACCAATTTGGTGGTGCCACTGACCAACCCATGTGGCCTTAATGGGCGCACCAACCACCATGAAATTCTTTTAATGCTTGGTTATATTTGTTGTCATGGTTATATAGTTATAAAAATTATACTAAAATAATGCTATTTTGGTGGACTAAACCCAGAACCTCCAGGTTATATTCCAAAATCCTTAACCATTATGCCACCACTTTGGCCATACTAATTAATGATATTTAATTAATTTTGTTTTGGAATTAATTTCGGTTGTACCAATGCCAACGGATTTAGATCCAGTTTTTGGCCTATATAAACCTAACGATTAGCCTTCGTACGACATGGAAATCTGTGCAAGGAGTGGGTCTGCATGGATTTTCATGTCCAAGAGAGAATTTTCCTCGTTTTGCATGCAGTAGGTGTTCCTATTTTAGATATGCCTCATTTTGCATGCTATTGAATTTTTTGGGAGAAGTATAGAGTGTTTACACTCATTTTTCTTAGAATTCCGAGAGGAGTCTCATGGTGATGTTAGTTTTGTGCTAAAGTGTTATGTACATAGATCTTAGTCTAGTTTGTCATGTATGAGACCCATAGTCTCATTATGCATGTAAAAGGGGGTCTTTAAGCACATGTTCAGAGCATAATCAAGTTTATACTCATTTTCCTCATAATTTCATGAGGAATTAACCTCCATTTCTAGGTTTGAGAAACAAAATTGAAGGGTGTCTTCAAATTTTCCATTGTAAGTCATCATTGTATCAAGCGTTTGAGCATTAATAGAGTGGTATCACTATTTGGAAGAAGACCCAAAGACATATCCTAGGATGGGTGAACTCCATTATCAAATTGTGTAATGAGCCTTGTTATTTACTGTCTCTATTTCTCTCTATTTTGGCACTCATTATTTCTGCAATTTATTATCAGTTAATGAATTTTATGGATAAATAAGCGTTTTCACATGATATTTTGCAAATAGTCAAGACAATCTTAATCTCTTGAATCTTGTCGGATGTTTAGTGTCTCCTTAAGAACTAATTGACATCTAAGGATTTTTAGATCACATGGATTGATGTCATTGATAATGATGAATAAATAATCCAACCTCTTCTAACAATTTCAAAAGATATGAATATTAAAGAAAATATTGATGAAAACCAACATAATCATTTCATTTCTTATCTTAATTTTCCTTAGTATTTTAGGGGGAAACCATTAAATTCTAAACAATTTTCCGCTGATCAACTTTTGGGAAAGAATTTTCAGGAATCATGCACTGTGGATAGTTTGATATCTTTATTTTACTCCATATTTCCTTTAAATTATACATCATATTCATGTAATAAAACCATTGACATCTATCCTGGGAAAAGTCTAAATATTAATTCTGCTTTAGATGATTTTCAACAAAAGAAATTAATTTCAATTTTGCAGAAATTTTCCAATGCTTTTGCTTGGGACTATACAAACATGCAAGGTATCCATCTAGATACATGCACTTGTCAAATCTATCCATAGGAAAATGTTAAACATGTTAGGAAACCATAGATAAGAATGAACCCTATTTTGAAGGACATTGTAAAAGGGGAAATTAACAAATTATTGGATGTAGATTTCATTTATCCCATATCAGACAGTGGATGGGTTTCACCATTGGTGATTTTTCCCAAAAAGAATGGAAAGTGGTGAGTATGTGTTGATTATCGAGAGCCAACTAAGGCCACCTTGAAAGACCATTTTCCTTTCCCTTTCATAGACCAAGTCCTGGATACATTAGCAATAAAGAATTATTTTTCTTTCCTCGATGGCTTTAATGGCTATAATAAGATAAGAATAGATCCATAAGATCAAGATAAAATGACATTTACATGCCCATGGGGAACATATTCGTATAAGGTATTACCTTTTGGACTATGTAATGTGCCTGCCACATTTCAAAGAAAAATTCTAGATAAATTTTTTGATTTAATCCATGACTATGTAGAGGTTTAGATGGATGATTTTACAGTAAATGGGGACACTTTTGGATAAGTCTTGGATAATTTGCAAAAAGTTATAACCAGATGTCGGGAAAGAAATCTTGCATTAAGTAATGAAAAATTATTTTTAATGTTTACTGAAGGAGTTATTCTTAGCCACCATGTATCTTTTGCAGGTATCAAGGTTGATTCGGCCAAACTTGAGGTGATTCTTAATTTACCAACTCCATCCACCTAAAAGGATGTAAGAATATTCTTTGGACATATGGGGTATTATAGGTAGTTTATAAGAAATTTTACTAAAATTGCCTCGCCTTTATTCAAATTGCTTGAAAAATATGTTCATTTTTATTGGGATACTATCTGTCAAGTTTCTTTCAATGCACTTAAAGAGAAAATTTCCACAACTTTGGTATTAAGAGGACTGGATTAGATATCACCTTTTCATATATCTATTGATGCATCTGATTCAACAATAGGAGTGGTTCTAGAGAAAATGGAAAATCAATGAACTTATGTTATTTGCTTTGTTAGTAAAAAATTGAATCCTGCTAAACTTAGTTATACCATTATCGAGAAATAATTTTTGGAAGTCATTTATGCAATTAATAAATTTCAACACTATATCACTCGCTATGAAGTATTTTTGCACATTAACCATTTTTCCATTAGGCATCTCGTGAATAAACCAATAACAAATGGAAGAATAACGAGATTGATCTTATTGTTATGGGAATTCAATATTATTGTTTTAGACAAGCTTGGAAGAGAAAATTTGGTTGCATATTTTCTTTCCCGTATCAATAATTTTGGTCAGACCGTTCCTGTGAAAGATAGTTTTCCTAAGGAAAACTTATTTGCAATTTCTATGAAATATCCATGGTTTGCTGATATTGCAAATTATTTTTCTACAAGAAAGTTGCCACCACATTTTCCATCAAAGGATAATCAAAGTATTATCAGAGAAAGTGCCAAATACTCGCGGATTTGAGGAGACCTTTTATGCAAGAGAAGACTTGATTATCCATAGATGTGTTAGAGAAGATGAGATGTTAGATATAATAATGACATGTCATGATGAGCCATGTGGTGGACATTTGTCGGATAAGAGGACTGCCTACAAAATCACTCACCTAGGGTATTATTGGCCCACTCTTTTAAGAGATGATAAAAAGTACATCAAGAGTTGTGACATCTACCAAAGGATGGGTCATCCAATTGCAATAGATGAAATTCCTATTCAGCCATAAGTCCTTGTTGAACCTTTTGAAAAATGGGCCTTAGACTTTGTAGGGCCCATTAATTCTTTATCAAGGAGGAAGAAGTATATTCTAGTATGCATAGATTATATTAATTGGGTTGGTTGTCATTGATGTCAACCCTTGAAGCAAGTCAGGTAGCAAATTCTTGTAGCCCCAACAATATGGTTAAGGGACTCAATATTGTTAAAGGTACAAAGGTATGAATATCAATATATCTATAGGTGAGACTATTCTAGATGGAAAGTACATGCCATTCCATTTCTGGTGATATGTGGAACGTGACATAACTCCTCATAGTTAGAGATTTATGGTCTTGTTCACGAGTTTACTAGAATCCCCTAGAAGGTCAAAGAAGTCAAATTATTCTAGAAACTCCTAGAAGAAGTTGACTAGTCAAGTGGGTGAAATTAGGAGTTAATCATGGGTTAAGTGGTTGCATTAAGAAAATAATTAAAAATAAATTAGTTGCAACTAGAAGTGGAGAACTTACTATTTGTGGATAAAGTGGTTGTAAGTGGACAAGTGGTTAGAAGTAGGTTAGCCCTAAAAGAAGGAAGTTGGGTAAAGTAAGTTAGAAGATAACCCCTTGATGAAGCTACTTGGAGAGTATAAATAAGAGAGAAATGGTCTCCTATTAGAACCTAATGAGCACATTGAATACCTATTATTTGTGAAAGGTTTATTACAGGAACTCATTGATACATCTAAAGTTACACAAGTATGAGGTAGAAAAAGAGGGTTGATGATGAAAGTTTCAGAACTGCAAAATTACTGAAAAAACCCTAGGTTTTGAGGTGTATGCGGGCTACAGTGGAACAAATCACATATGTACGTAGGATGAAAGAGAACATAGCTTGTACATATGCATTATGAAGAAGGAACGGTCGCGTACAGTTGGGAAAAGCCATGAAATCTTGAGAAGATGAAGATGCCAAGTCTTTAGAGTATGAAATAAAGCTCTCAGGAAGGTCTACAGTGATCAGGTACAACAGATCTATCTACAGGATCAAAAGGTATGTCTTATTTTTATGTGTAGTTGGATATTGTTGTCTACATGAGATATAGTCATTGGGGTTTGAGGATTTTCCCTAGAGAGGCTATTGGTTGTATGACACTTACTATATACGCTAGATCTATAGAAATACAATGATGGTATGTTAAGGTCCTAACCCGCACATAGGTAGATCAATGTATTCAGATGTAATAAAGGTCAATATTAATAAGGCCTTTCAATAAAATAGAATAAGGCGGATGTAAGAAGACCTAATAGAAGCTTCCGCTTCTAGAAGGATCTTCCTCTAGATGCTTCTCTTAATAGACATATTTAGTATAAATAAGGGTCGAGGGTATGAAAACCCTACCTTGGAGATTATTGTAACAGAGCGCTGCTCGACTGGAGGTTGCCCCCTCGAAGAGGCCTGTGAACATTGCTTTCTGAATCAAAGTGCTATTTTAGTTGTTGTTCTCATATTATTTCTGTGTTATTGTGGAGAATATGCTGGTTATATTATTGTTATTTTGCCATTTCTAGCATTTTATTTCTGTTCTGCGTATTTATTATAACTGGTATCTTGCAAGTGGTATCAAAGCACTTTCCTTGGCAGAAATTGTGGGTATTTTTTTTTCCAGGGTAGAGACGTATTCTGGCGTCTTTAAGCCACAAAGATATGTTGTTATGTGCATAAACCCATGGTTGAGGGATTCATACACGGAGGAAATACAAGTGGTTCTTAAGCGCACATCTGTTGGCCACTCTTGTGACCCCTGTTGGTACCCCTTCGAGTGGTAGCGCATCAGACAACACATGTGTACGGATCAACCTAGATTTCCTGAAACCCTCTTTAGATAAACCTATCGGCCGTCGAACTGCTATAGTGTCACCGAGAACAACATTCGAGAAGATACTCTTTAGTACCTGGGTAGTCGGGTAGTACAGATAAGGGTACGGTCTATCCTCCTTAGTTAGTGCCCTGAGATATTGGGCTGAGTACTACTATTGGACTCTGCACGTATATCAAAGAGCTATAGCACAGGGCAAACCCTTGTCATTGAACCCTTGAATACCTAACCCTTGGGGAACATAAACATAAAAAAATTAAACTGGCCAGATCTATTGCCATGCAACTGTGTTCAGGTTGCCAAGTAAATACACATTTCTTTCTAGTTAAGAATTTAGGGATTTCAGCACTGCAGCATTCTTCAGACCGAAGTATAACCCCGCAATTGTAAAAAAAAAAATAAAAAAAAATCTGGAATTTTTTTCACCATTATTTGAGACCTATTCCATTAGATTCATCTCTTATCCCTTATCACATTCATCCATATCATTTTTCTACAAAAATTTCTGACCCCGCCTGCTCCCTTTTCAGTTCACCCATCCTCATGGCCTATACCCGTAGCCAAGAACTGGAGTCTCGCTTTAACACCTTGCTATCTAGTTTCCTCGAGACCCAAAAAGAAGTGCAACAACTCAGTGCTACTATTGCCTCCTGTGATACATCCATCAATACCACCATAAATGCATCCGTGCAGTCCACAATGGAGGAAGTCAAACAAGAACTGACCACCCAGCTTGAATCTGTCTTTGCATCACTCTGCACCAAACTAAAGATCCCTATAGATGACCCTTTTCCTGACGCACATACAAAGACTGAAGGTGAAACTTCTTCCCATTCCCATACCTTTCAACCCCATCACTTTCAATGAGACATACACCTTCCGCGGGTGGATGTAACCAAATTTGATGGCTCAGACCCCACTGGTTGGGTCACCCAAATGGAACATTATTTCTCTCTCTACAACATTACATATGACTTGGCCAAAATCCGATATGGTTTTCTCCATCTAGATCAAGAACGCTGGCAATGGTGGCAATGGAGAAAAACTTCCCATCAAGGGTATATTGCTTGGACCCAATTTGTGACTGAGCTTTATGAATGCTTTGACTCTGAAACCAACCATTTGGGCCGTTCGAAAAAATTGAAACAATTAGGAATAGTAGAAGACTTCATAGCTGCATTTGAGTGCTTGGATTTTTGAATAGAGGGCATGACTGATGCTTTCTTTTGAGAGTGTTTTATCAGTGGCCTCAAAGAGGAGATTCGGGCCCATGTCCTCATGGATTGACCTGTGAGTTGGGTAGAGGCTACTAGAAAAGCTAAATAAGCACAACAAATTGTTTCCTCTCAAAACCGTAAGCCTTCCTTTATCCCTTGCCCTAAACCAATAAACCCCACTACTCCCTCCGCCCCATTAAAGATCCAAAAATTGACCAGGGCTGAAATGAATGAATGCCAACTCAAAGGCCTCTGTTATAATTGTGATGACAAATATTTCCCAGGCCACAAATGTAAGGAACAAAATCTTTTTATGGCCATCTATGAGGATATTCTAGAAGAGGATGTTGAAACTCCCCTTGTGCCCGAGTCACCAGAAATCACTGACATAAACCCTCCCTCCAACCCTCCCGAAGTGGAATCGATAATTTCCCTCAATGCTCTCACTGGCTTCTCTGCCCCCCAAACCCTCAAGTTAATCGGTTACATCCAGCACCGAAAGGTCATCATTCTGGTTGATAGTGGCAACACCCACAATTTTATTCATCGCCGCATTGCCCAAGAAACCCATTGCTACATCCATGCTGTCAACAATTTCCAAATCATGATTGCCAATGGTGGTTCTATGAAATGTGGAGGGCGCTGTGAAAATGTGCATCTCCAAATCGGTGACTACCACCTAAAATCCCATATGTTTTCTATTGACATGGGCACTTGCGACATTGTGTTGGGTGTAGACTAGCTAAGGACTTTAGGTCCCATTCTCATGGATTTTAAGACCTTAACCATGAAATTCGACCAAGAAGGCCACCAATATAAATTCCAAGGCATCACTGTTGGTTCACCTGAGGTCATTAGTTCCCATCGCATGGAAAAGATGCTCAAAAAAGGTCATTCTGGTGTCATTGCCCAACTCCATGCCATACAAGCCACAGAGACACCCCCCCTTCCCCAAGACCTCCAAGCCCTCATTTCTAAAAATCAAACGGTATTTTCCACTCCCCAAGGACTACCTCCTTCCCATGGTGTTCATGATCATTCCATTCCCCTTGTCCCAAGAAGCCTTCCGCCCAATATCCGTCCATATTGCCACCCCTTTGCACAAAAAAATGAAATTGAGAAAATGGTCCAGGAACTCCTTACTGCAGGCATCATCCATCCTAGTACGATCCCTTACTCGTCTCTGGTCATCATGGTACTGAAGAAAGAAGGTTCTTGGAGAGTGTGTCCTGACTTCTGTGCTCTCAACAAACTGACCATCAAAGACAAATTTCCCATTCCTGTCATTGATAACCTCCTAGATGAATTGAGTGGCGCCCAATTCTTTACCAAACTTGATCTTCGCTCGCGCTATCACCAGATACGTATGAAAGAGGCAGACATTCCCAAGACAACCTTTCACACTCATGAGGGCCACTATGAGTTTTTGGTCATGCCCTTTGGCTTGTGTAACGCCCCCTCCACCTTTCAGAAATTTCATGATTTAGATATAGTCATGGGGGTTTGAGGATTTTCCCTAGAGAGGCTATTGGTTGTATGACACTTACTGTATAAGCTATATCTACATAAATATAATGATGGTATGTCTAGTATCTATCATTGGCACATCTTGTTAGCTTGAGTGGTGAGGCATATCTTTTATTTCTTGGTATATGGTTGAGGTGTTTTTGTGATACATGGTTGAGGGTTTTGGGTTATGTTGTATTGTTGAAGTTGTTGGTATATTTTGAGGCCGAATAACAATAAGGGTTTGATATCTAGTCCATGTGAGAGTTATCACACTTTTTCATGATTGTATACACATGTATGGCACATGACTAGAGAGACATAGATGCATTTGGTTAAAGGATATGTATGAGGATGGATGCATAAGGCACACCTACAATTTGGACACAGTGTCAGGTTGCAGGTTGATGTGATAGAGACAACAAAGGGTTAGAGTTTTTTAGAAAGGTGAAAACCCTAGTTTCAGAAGGCTTACACAGGTTGCAGTATAGACATGCCGCACACATACACATGCTACAGTATATACAAATAACGTACATACGCAAGCTACAAAACAAAAAAGTTTCATACCTATTGGTTTATGTTGGTACAAGCAAGTTACAGGTACATGTTGATCTCAGGCTATTGGTACAAGTTGGTTACATGTTGTTGACACAGATTGGTACATGTTGATCTCAAGATATTGGTATAGGTTGGTTACAGGTTGTTGACATAGATTGGTACAAGTTTACAATGGTATATCTCATAGTGACAATGTGGCAGTGGTTTCATCATCTATTTGGCATTTAACGTCAGGGTGGTAGGACGAGGCAAGGATAGGTGGTTGTAGCTACCTTCCGGTTGTAGTCGGAGAACATAGGGGGTTGTAGCCTCCTTCTGGTTGTAGCCAGATAATTGGGGAGTTGGAGCTTGCCTCAGGTTGTAGCCTAAAAATAGGGGCTCAGAGCCTCCTTCTAGTTGCAACTGTAAAACAAAGGAAGTTGGTGCTTCCAATGAATGTAATTCTTAAATACATATAAGAAAAAACATTTTGTGGTTTTCTCTCACATTGGGTTTCCATGTAAAATACTGGTGTACTGTGTATGTGTGTTATTACTCATTGTTCATGTTTTATTTATTTTGCACATGATTGAATGATATTGGTAAATTGATCATAAAGAAAAATAACACTTATACATTGTGGTTAAAAAGGATTAAAAATATCTATTACCGATTCACCCTCCCTCTCAGTAATCCAAAAATTAGTATTAGCGTAGGTCCTTCAAGAAACAATCTAACCACTGGAAGGAGATCATTGATCATGCTAGATTTGGGGTACAACAGTTTAATGGTGAGAAGTATGCACTCTGGAGCAAAAAAATACATACATACATATGGGCACAGGGATTCAATGTTTGGAAATCAGTGGTGGATGGATACAAAGCACCAACCAATCCTCCAACGGACAAGGATGGAAAAAAACTCACAGAAAATAATTCAAGATCCTAGAAATCCATTCAAAATGGTGTATATGAATCAATATTTACAAAAATTATGCACCGTGAATCCGCCAAAGAGACGTGGGTAAAAATAAAGACTCTATATGAAGGATATGATAAGGTTAAGGAAGCCAAACTTCAAATTTTCAGAGAAAAGTTCAAATAGTTGAAGATGAATGATGATGAAAACATAACAACCTACTTTCTACGCATCAATGAGGTAGTAAATGACATAAAAGGCTTGGGAGACGAGATAAAGGAACTGGTCATTGTTAAAACGCCATTAAAATCTCTACCAATGAGATTTTATTCAAAGATCTCAGCCTTAGAAGAAGGAGTGGATCTAGATACAATGACTATGGACGAGATACATGGGATACTCACAACCTATGAGATGAGGATAAAACAAGACAATCTGGTTACAAAGGAGGCAACATTCAAAGCATCCAAGAAGAAAAAGAAAGGTAACAAGCAAAATTCAAAGTCAGTGTGCAAGCAAGAGCCAAAGTCAGAATCCAACATCAATGATTATTCAGAAGACGATGAAGAAATATCCAACTTCCTCAAAAAGCTAAAATCCAAAATTGGTAAGTACAAAGGTAAGCTTCCATTAATTTGTTTTAATTGTGATGGTATTGGTCATTTTTCTAACAAATGTCCCCACAAGAAAAATAAAAGAAATGAATAAGATGAAGCTAAAAGGAAACAACTACATAAAGGAAAAAGATGCAAAAATAATATTTTAAAGAAAAGTCTCCTCACCAAGGAAGACAACTACATAAAGAACTAGAGCAGATGATCACAAAGTTGAAGGTTCAAATAGAAGAAGATAAAAGGATCGATGAAGCACTCAGAGGGAAGATAGAATAAAGATATAGGATCATTGGAAATTTGGAGGCAGATATTGTCACACTAAGAAAAGACCTTTAGAAGAAAAACATCCAGAACAACTCTACAGTTTTAGACGAGATTATCAGCAATCAAAGGCCACACAATGATAAGTTTGGAATAGGATACACCCAGATAGAGATAGGTTCAAGCTCCAAAATGACAGATCAGGAAATAAAACAAATAATTTCTACATAGACAGTCAGATGATCTAACGAAAGAGAAGAAGACAAGAATCTCCACAAGGAAGATCACATAGACACTCTTCCACCAAGAAGATTCAGATTTCAAAATCAACGATAGTTAGAAACAATAAGGCCTCAAGAAAAAGAAGGGTTCAAAAGAGTAACCTATCCTCGAAGATCTACAACTCCCAAGTATCAAAATATCTTTCTCAGTTTATGCTTTTCATGTAATAATTTTTGACATAACACTGTAAATTGCAGATAAAATAACAAGAACATAAAAAACTATGAAAGTTTTCCGCGAAATGATATTCAAGAAGACTTAATGACACACAAGACAAAAGCTACAATAGGTTTGAATCCTTGATTACTTAGATGGAATGCTACAAGTGCAACAACTTTGGACACATGGCCAAACATTGTAGAATGATAGTCCCTCCAATAGAACCACAACTGAATAATAACAATAATATACATTAAACACAAAGAATATGGGTAAGAAAGTAGAATCAATACAACAATGAAGAATGCGCTCTCGCTTTACAAGCTCAACATAATAAATGTGGTTGGTATGTTGACAATGGTTTCTCAAAGAATATGACAGGTGATAAGGACAAGTTTTTGACATTGAAAAAGGAAAGAAATGGATCAATATCATTTGGGAATGACAACTCAACCAAGATTATAGGAAGAGGCACAGTTAAGATTGCTAACAAGGAAGCCAAAGCAAAGAATGTTCTACTAGTGGAAGACATGAAACATAATATTCTGAGCATAAGTCAAATGTGTGATCAAGGACACAAACTTGTGTTTGACTCAGAGAAATGTGAAATAAGAAAAGCAGGTTCAGGTAAGTTAGTGGCTACAGCTACAAGAACTCCGAGCAACACATATGTGTTAAATGAAATTGGAAAGGAAAAATGTTGCCTAGGAAAGGAAGATGAGGTTTGGTTATGGCACATAAGGATGGGTCACATAAACTTTGATAATCTTGTCAAGGTCAACAAAAAGGAAGCAATGACAGAGATGCACTAGATTTCAAAAACAACAAATATCTTATGCAAGAATTGTCTACAGGGAAAGCAAACCAATACCAAGTTAAAAAAAAAAAGCACTCCTCAACAAAGCCGCTTGAACTTGTGCATATTGATCTAGTTGCACCAACAAGAACAAAAGGGTTAAAAGTGAGCATGGTATAAAGAGACAATTTTCAACAACCAGGACTCCTTAATAAAATGGAGTTGTTGAAAGAAAGAACACGACAGTATAAGAAATGGCCAGAACAATGTTGATGGATTCCAAGTTAACATATGTCTTTTTGGCACAGGAAATGCATAAAACAATTCATATTCAAAATAGAGTAATTCTCATAAACAACATTGATAAAAATCCTTATGAGCTATGGAAAGGAAGACCAACCAATGTGAAGCATTTCAGAGTTTTTGGAAGTAAATGATAATCAAAAGAGAAGATGACATAATGGGAAAATTTGATTCTCGAGTTGACAAGGGTATACTAGTTAGATACTCAAGTTCAAGAAAAGCTTACAAGTGTTTCAATATAAGACTCAATAAATTAGTGGAAAATATCAATGTGACCATTAATGAGATAGGTGGATGCAAAATAAAGGAAGAAAATAAAGACTTATTGGAACAAGTTTCCGAAGAAGAATTAAAAGAAAAAGAAGCAGAAGAGGAAGACGAAGAAGGACAATCAGAAGCAAAACAACATGATCTTCAGGCACCTCCAAAGATTCCTAGCATACAAGTACAAAAGAATCATCTAGCAGGTCATATTATTGGGAATAAGGATGTAGGAGTTGAAACCAGAAGAAGAATTTTCTCACTAGAACAACAAGACCTAGCACTATTATCTACAATTGAGCCAAGTAGCTTTGAAGAAGCCAACATGGATGAATTCTGGATTAAAGCAATGGATGAAGAATTATATCAGATAGAAAAGAATGACACTTAGGAATTGGTTCCAAGGCCAAGGAACAAGAATGCGATTGGTACAAAGTGGGTCTTTAGAAACAATTTGAACGAAGATTGAAAGGTTAGTAGGAACAAAGAAAGATTGGTATGTAAAGGATATGCTCAGGTTGAAGGTATTGATTTTGAAAAGACTTTTGCCCCAGTTTCTAGAATGGAAGTAATCATATTGATTCTAGCTTATGCATGCTCCAAGAATATTAAAGTGTATCACATGGATGTGAAATCAACCTTCCTGAATGAAGATATACAAGAATAGGTCTACATTGAGCAACCAGAAGGATTTCAGTTGTTAGAGAATGAAAATTATGTTTGCAGGTTGAAGAAGGCCTTGTATGGTCTCAAACAGGCTCCCAGAGCATGGTATTCTAGACTAGATAGATACTTACAACAACACGGATTTAGAAAGGGAAATGCAGACAAAAACCTCTACATCGAGGTAAATCAAGATAGTATTTTGTTAATTGAAGTTTATGTTGACGATATTATATTTGACGATATTATATTTGGTAGTGATGATGAAATGATGAGATAAAAATTTTCAAAGGATATGAAAAATGAGTTCGAGATGTCATTACTTGGAGAATTATCATTCTTCTTGGGTCTTTAGATATGCCAAAGAATCCAAGGCATTTTTATCTCTCAAACCAACTATATAAGAGAAATGTTAAAGAGGTTCAGAATGGAAGATTGAAAACCAGTCAGTGCTCCTATGCAAACTAAGTAAATATGATGATTCAAAGGCTATAGATTAGAGGCAATACAAGCCAATGATTGATAGTTTACTTTATGTGACAACTTCAAGACCAGATGTCATGCAGGAAGTTGGACATGTAGTATGATTTCAGGTAGCACCAAAGGAATCACATGTTCTAGTAGTAAAGAGGATATTTAGGTATCCCAAGGGTACATAAGATTTTGGATTATGGTATCCAAAAAGAACGGATCAATCACTTATTTCCTACACAGATGAAAATTGGGAAGGTTGCATTGATGACTGAAGAAGTACAACTGGAGGAAAATTCTACTTGGGTGAGTGTTTGGTATCTTGGATAAGAAAGAAACAATCATCAGTATCATTGTCTACAATCGAAGCAGAATATATAGAATCAACAACATGTTGTACATAGGTACTATGGATGAAACAAACTTTGATGGTTATACAGGTTGAGTATGATGAGCCCATTCCAATATTTTGTGATAACACAAGCGCCATCAGTATCTCAAAGAATATAGTGATGCACTCCAAGAAGAAACACATTCCGATCAAGTTTCACTTTCTACGGGAATAGGTTGCAAAGAATAACATGAGAGTTGAATATTGTTGGGCCTCATAAATGTCACATTTATATCCTCTTTTTCCTTCACTATTTCTTACATTTCATCGTCCCATTAACCTTCCATCATACCATTTCCATAATGATACTTGGGTTTCTCCTTATTATTTTCCATTGTATTCATTTCAATATTATAAGTGAATTTGTGATTAAATATTATAAAAATAACATATTTTCATTATATATCAAGGTTGGATGAGTTTGATGATGTGTGCAGGCATATGTGAAGATTTCAACAAAGTCAAATATTACCACCTAGCCTCAAATTCGAATTTCATCTTCAAGCTTTGAAGATTTGAAGAATATTTGGGACAATCATTCAAGCATATTCAAAGGAGAAGATCATGGAAGATTTGGATGNCATATCTTATCTAAGATATGTGAGAGATGTGTGGAGGATTTGAAGGGATCATATCTTCTAATAATAGGAAAGTAGTTGAGAATGGTTGAGAGAATAGTGGATCTGTAATTATGACACTCTTCAAGACTCTCATGTATATAAGAGAGTGTTCTCTCTTCATGAAGGGGATCATGTTATTCATAGGGGAGATTAGCTTGGAGAGTTAGAGATCATGTAATTCATAATTTGGTCTTGTAATTAGGAGAAGAGGATTCTTAGCTTTGTTATTCTTTCATGCTTTGTCATTTGACTCTTGTAATATAATTTGAGATTGATATATTGTGTGAGCTCACATATGTCTTTTGGTCATTCAACTCTTCACATGTTGTATTTCTTCCCTAGATTAATTTACTGCTTTCATAGTTAGTCTTTCAATGCTTTCCTATATTAATTTCATTTCAACAATTTAGATTAGATTACTTCTACTTTAGTCCTGCATATATAGTGTGTGTGCTTCGTAAGCCTATGAACCTCAGATTGACAAATTAAATAGTTGGGAAAGTACGACAACAGAATTAAACAACAATATTTCTGCCTAACAAATCTATGGCAACAAAAGAACATGTTGCAGATATCTTTAAAAAATTGTTTCCAAGGGAAGCTTTTGAGTATCTTCAACAAAGACTCGGAGTAATTTATACTCCAAAATGAATGTTTTTGAATGCTTATCTTATATGTATTAGATTTACACGAGGAAGCACCATCAAGAGGACATGTCAGTTTGGGAGATTTCAATTTAGTGTAGTCTCAGGGAGAGATTAGTCGGGGGAGTAGCCCCAGGGATAGTTCATTCAGGGGGAGCAACCCTGAAGGGAAGTTACCTTTTTCATTGATGTCAAAAGGGGAGAGATTATTTAGATGCATGGAGAGAGAGTTAGATGTTTGGAGAGAGCACATAGGCATGGTTCTAGGGGGAGCGATGGTCATAGGGGGAGCATGAGCGATATGAATTTAGTGTTGCATCATAGTGTTTCCATCAATGCCAAATGAGGAGATTGATGATTAATTGGGTTGGTTGTCATTGATGTCAACCCTTGAAGCAAGTTTGGTATAAAATTTCGGTAGCCCCAATAGTATGGTTAATGGAATCAATATTATTTGAGGTATAAATGTATGAATATCAATGTATCTATAAGTAAGACTATTCTACATGGAAAGTACATGTCATTCCATTTCCGGTGATATGTGGAACATCACATAACTCCTCATGGTTAGAGAGTTATGGTCTTGTAAAGTTGGAGAACCCTCATGAGTTTACTAAAATCCCCTAGAGGGTCAAAGAAGTCAAATTATTCTAGAACTCCTCGAAGAAGTTGACTATTCAAGTGGGTGAAACTAGGAGTTAATCATGGGTTAAGTGGTTGCATTAAGAAAATAATTAAAAATAAATTAGTTGCAACTAGAAGTGGAGAACTTACTATTTGTGGATAAAGTGGTTGTAAGTGGCAAGTGGTTAGAAGTAGGTTAGCCCTAAAAGAAGGAAGTTGGGTAAAGTAAGCTAGAAGATAACCCCTTGAGGAAGCTACTTGAATAGTATAAATAAAAGGGAAAGGGTCTCCTATTAGCACCTAATGAGCACATTGAATATCTATTATTTGTGAAAGGTTTATTGTAGGAACTCATTGATAGATCTAAAGTTATGCAAGTCTGAGATAGAAAAAGAGGGTTGAGGGTGAAAGTTTCAGAACTGCAGAATTACTGAAAAAACCCTAGGTTTTGAGGTGTACTCAGGATACAGTGGAACAAAGAACGTACATACATAGGCTGGAAGAGAAAATAATGCATACATACACATTTTGAAGAAGGAATGGTCATGTACAATTGGGAAAATCCTTGAAATCTTGAAAAGAGGAAGATGTCAGATCTCTAGAGTCTAAAATAAAGCTCCCAGCAAGGTCTATAATGATTAGGTACAAAAAATCTATCTATAGGATCAAAAGGTATGTATTATTTTTATGTGTAGTTGGATATTGTTGTCAACATGAGATATGGTCATGGGGGTATGAGGATTTTCCTTAGATAGGATATTGGTTGTATGGAACTTACTATATAATCTAGATCTATAGAAACACAGTGATGGTATGTCTGATATATATCATTGACACATCTTGTTAGCTTGAGTGGTGAGGCATATCTTGTATTTCTTGGTATATGGTTGAGGTTTTTTTGTGATACATGGTTGAGGGTTTTTGGTTATGTTGTATTGATGAAGTTGTTGGTATAGTTTGAGGCTGAATAACAATAAGGGTTTGATGTATAGTCCATGTGAGAGTTATCACACTTGTTCATGATTGTATACACATGTATGGAACATGACTAAAGAGACATAGATGCATTTGGTTAAAGGATATGTATGAGGATGGATGCATATGGCACAACTAAAGTTTGGACAGAGTGTCAAGTTGCAGGTTGATGTGACAGAGGCAACAAAGGGTCAAAGTTTTTCAGGAAGGTGAAAACCCTAGTTTCATAAGGTGTACAAAGGCTACAATATAGACAAGCCATGTACATACACATGTTGCAATGTATATAGTGTGCATACATATGCGAGTTGCAGAACATACAAGTCACATACCTGTTGATTTATGTTGGTACAAGCATGTTATAGGTACAAGTTGATCTCAGGCTATTGGTACAGGTTGGTTATAGGTTGTTGATATAGATTAATACAGGTTTACAATGGTATATCTCATAGTGATAGTGTGGTATTGGTTTCATCATCTATTTGGAATTTTACATCAGGGTGGTAGGACGGGAAAAGGATATGTGGTTGTAGACAGAGAACATAGGGGGTTGTAGCCTCCTTCTGGTTGTAGCCATAGAATTGGGGAGTTGGAGCTTTCCTTAGGTTGTATCCTGAAAATAGGGGGTCAGAGCTTCCTTCCAGTTGCAACTGGAAAATAAAGGAGGTTGGTGCTTCTAATGAATGTAACTCTTAAAGACATATAAGAAAAAACATTATGTGGTTTTCTCCTGCATTGGGTTTCCATGTAAGATACTGGTGTACTGTGTATGTGTGTGATTACTCATTATTCATGGTTTATTTATTCCACACATGATTGAATGATATTGGTAAATTGATCATAAATATAAATAACACTTATATACTATGTTTAAAAAGGATTAAAAATATCTATTATTGATTCACCCCCCTCTTAGTAATTCAACAACTAAATAGGAAGAAGAAAAATCTTTAGCAAATGAAACTGAATAGTTAGTGTTAGATTTTTGTTTGAAGACATCTTTGTTCATTTTGGGGTGCCCAGGAAAATTATTACTGATCAGGTAGCATAATTTACCTCTAAGATAGTTCAGTCAATTGTCCAACAATATAAAATCAAACATCGGAAGTCTACTCCATATCATCCACAAGCTAATGGCTAGGTGGAGTCTACAAACAATATTTTAGAGGTAATTTAACTAAGATGGTGCAACTCCATCGAATAGATTGGCGAGAAAATCTTCCAAAATCCTTGTGGGCATATAGGACCACATGGAAAAATACTACCGATTTCACACCATATGAGTTGGTATATGAAAAACAAGTACTTCTCCCCATTGAATTTCATATCAAGACCTTCAAGATCGCAACAGAGTTAGGAGTAAATTTGTCTGAAGCTCAATGACAATTAGTTGAACAATTGAATGAGCTAGATGAGATACACTAGGATGCCCTGCAACATACCACTCCTATACAACAATATTGGGTAAAATGACATGATAGATTTATCAAAAAGAAGGAGTTTAAAGTTGGTGATTGGGCCTTACATTTTGACTCAAGATTCAAATATTTCAAAGGTAATTTCACAACTCACTAGCTCGACCCTTATGAAGTTGAAACAATTTTTGACAATGGCTCTGTGAAGACAAAGACAATTGATGATACTGGAGTTTCATTTGTGGTCAATGGCTAAAGATTGAAATTTTATAACAAGCCTATGTCTCAAATGAATTTATTTCTACTTTAATTCAACAAGCTGAGATGGAAGTTGTGAGTGGGAGGGGTAACTCTCCTACTCTTGTTCCATTCTAAATTTACTCTCTCTCTCTCTCTTTTTTTTTTTTTTTAATATAAAAAAATTGAATATATATATAATTGTAATAATAATAAGAATAAGAATAACAACAACAACAATAATAATAATAAGTAAAGAGAAAAATATAGTCAAGTTGTGAAATCCAGACACCTAGCGCAATCGGACATGAACTTTGCTTGAAAACCAGGAAATTGACTAGCAAAGTTCATAATAAACAAAGTGCTCAATTTCCCATAATTGCAGGAATTTTAGAGTTTGTCCAAATTTCTTGTAATTTCTTCCAGAGATTTTTTTTGAGTTATTTTTAATAAATCTAACCACATCCATCAGTGATTAGTATCAATAGTAAATATTATTCATTCCAGTAGCAACAACATGACTTTCCTTGATTCAACAACAACATATTTTTCTTGATTCAATAACAAAAAGCACATTTTTATTCCGATAATCAAATACTTTTTCCAATAATCATAGACTTTATTCGAGTAATAAAGCACAATTCAGAAGTATATAGAGTATTCATATCATTTTTTAATGAACCAGGTTACAAACTCAGTATTCCAATATCACTTCAAGTTCAAGAATAAAAGGTTGAAGGTGTTATCTTCAAAATCCAACAATCAATTACATGAACTAAATGTTTTGGTATATATGAGGTGAATTGATCTTTTGATACATTTTTACTTATCAAAGTCATGGAATATTTAAAGACAAATTATATACACTCATGCCATTATTTTCTAACTAATCCTTATATTCTCTTGACATAAAATTATTCATATCCTATGATATGAATACTTTCTTAATATTTTCACTTACCATTTATCCTAATATTCTATCTCCATGAACTTCTAGCTTATCAACATTCATTTTCATGATTGTTACTTACCCCATGATTTTTATATGAATTAAATTCAACGATATGACCACTCCATTAGACCATGATATGACTTACCCTTACCAATATGACCACTCCATTAGACCATGATATGACTTACCCTTATCGATATGACCACTCGATTAGACCATGATGTAAAACAAAATCATTTTGAAAAATAATCTATGATGATGACTTGACTAATGAATTCTATAATGATATCATAACCTGACAACCATGATTTTAATTGCATATCATTTAAACGTTAACATTAACCAATTCCCTTGAACCGCATTCCTCGGAGCAACCGTAAGCTAGGGTTGGACAGTTGCGGTCATCACAGAGAACAACATAAGCACCAGAGGAGGGGGTAAGGGGACCCCCTCATACAAACAGATAGTGGTATATAGAGGGAAAGGGCCAAGGGGCAGAGTATTCAAGGCACCAATGACAGGAACCTCGGGATCAGACCTTGGAATAGGTCAGGAAAGAAACAAGGGGAAACGTGAATGCAGGGAAGATGAAGCAAGAGAAACTCAGAACGAGTCACATAACACAACGAAGACCAATTGGACTGAAGGGCGTAACCCATACAAACCCAAGGTAACACTGATACCCAAGGTGGTATTAGAGGATCCAAAGACACAACTCTACAGAGATCAGATGAAGGCACATGCGCTAATCTACAAATTTATGGGATTATGGCCCATAGAAAAAGCACCGCGTAACTGGATCAAATATCACAAGAATCCAAATGGGGAAGTGGAGCTCCACCTGGGCTCGAAAGGTTTCTTCACAACGATATTCATAAACTTGGAGGACAGAGATAGATTATTTGAAGGAGGGCCATACTTCCATGCATCAGTAGGACTGTACATGTAGCCATGGAAGGAGAATTTCTCCCTAGAAAAAGAGACCTTCAAAAGGGTACCGGTCTGGCTGAGACTCTACTCCCTACCCTTAGACTACTAGCTATCCTCCACTTTCGAAGTGATAGGGAATAAATTGGGGAAATATATAAATACCACAGAAGCAACCCTGAAAGGGACATACACATCCTACACAAGAATATGCATAGAGATGGATGTGTCGGGAGCACTCCCAGAAGCGATATGCCTCGAATTCAGGGATGAGGAATGGATCCAAAACATCGATTATGAACAAATTCCCTTTCGATGAAGAATATGCCATGAACATGGCCACCTGATCAGGGAATGCCCACTTAATAAAAAGAAAGAAACGTAAAATTCCAAACCACAGTAGGATGAGGATGGATTTGTTAAACCAAACCCCAAAAGTAGAGCCAACAAAAGGTAGAGAAAATCCTAGGTAGGAAATAACCCAGAAGTCCGACTGAGTCCAGAAGGAAGGGATAAAACCAATCAAGTGGAAGAGGCTAAGAAGGATGCAGTAACAACTCAGGAACTCTGAGAACAAACAACAAATTAGCCCACTGACCGACCTAACAACCAGAAGGAACAAGGAAGTTGCGCAACTCCGATGAAAGGAGAAATCAGAGACAACAACACCCCCATGCAAGATGCAAAGGGAGAGGTGGAAATGACACCGAGTGAAGTAGGCATAGAAGATCCAGAACTCAGAGAATTGGTGGAAAGGGAGGGGATATACCTCATGAACATACTGGAGCAATGGAAAAGACAAGGAGTGGACAATGTACCAACAGAGCAACTAGACTGCATCCAGTACTTGTTCCTCCTAAGGGAGGAAGCCAAAGCTAGAGGCCAAAAGTGAGCACATGGGGAAATTGGACACCCAGGAGTAAATGCCGATGAGGTACAACCACAAATCTCACCCAAACAGATGCAGAGGAAAAAAGGTAGGAAATCCAACAATGTATCCCTGCAGGAGCTTGGAGCGCTACTGATAAACTCGGGTAAGATAAAAAAATTCTTCCCCAACTCCCCCCCACATGTTTAAAATGAAGGTTATAACATGGAATATAAGAGGCCTAAACAACCCAAGAAAACAACGAATCCTTAGGAATAGATTAAAAGATGAACAACCAAATCTCTGTTTTATCCAAGAGACCAAGTGTAATACAAAAAGAATGGACACAATTAGTCAACAACAATGGCACAAGTACAAGATGGTGGCCATTGGAGGCAACCAAATGGCAGGAGGCATCCTCACCCTGTGGAACCCACAAGTACTAATCCTAATAGCAGTTGAAGCGACAAGGCATACCATTACGGTCCGCATGCAAATCATTGGGAACACAGAGGAGATTTTATGCACTAATGTGTATGGACCCCAGGTGCCAGAGGATATAAGGGGAATGCTAAGTGATCTAGTAGACCTCAAAAACTGAGAAAACAACCTCCATTGGATCCTAGCTGGGGATTTCAACATCATCACGTCACTCGCAAAGAAAAAAGGAGGGACAAGAAGATTGGATAGAGATGCAGAGGAATTCTCAAAATTCATAGACCTAGAGGGAATGGTAGATATGAAAACCAAAAATGGTCATTTCACCTGGAATAATAAATGAATGAGCCAACATCAGGTAGCAACTAGACTCAACAGATTCCTAGTGTTAGAGTCAGTCATTATGCAAGGGCTAACCTTAGACTGCAACATCCTTCCATGGGGGGGATCTGATCATTGGCCAGTGCAACTAGAAGCAGGCTTCTAGACCACAACTAAGAACATACCCTTCAGATTCGAGAAATTTTGGTTGGAACACCCGACTTTCAAGGAAATATCAAGCAGTGGTGGAGTGAAGAGCAACTAGAGAAAGGGACAAGGATGTTCAAACACTACAAGAAACTAAAATATATCAAATATAGGCTCAAGGAGTGGAACAAGGACACCTTTGGGAATATAAACCAAGCAAATAAAAACATAGAATAAAAAATGAAAAAACTCCAAAACCTGCATTTTGGAGGGCTACAATGAGGACAGGGAAAAAGAGGAGATCCAGATGACCCAAGAATGGGATGAAAGGTGCCAATAGGAAGAAAATCTCTAGAGACAAAAGTCTTGAATCAAATGGAAAAAGGAAGGGGAAAGGAACACCAAGTTCTTTCACAAAAAAACCATGGCCAGAAGATCCCATAAAAAAATCTTAAAGATAAGGGACATGAATGGAATAGAAAGAGAGTCCCATAAGGACATCAAAACAATGTTGGTAAACCATTTCCACGGGATCACCTAGGAACCCAATTAGGATAGAACGGAGGCCATACAAAAGGTGGCTCAACACATCCCTCGCCTGGTAACAGAAGAACAAAACAAAAACTTAATCAAACCCATTGCGGAGGAAGAAATAGACCAAACACTCCAAGAAATGCCCAATGGAAAAGCTCCAGGCCCAGATGGGTTCACAACGGAGTTTTTCAAAGCTTGCTGGGAAGTCGTCAAACATGACATCTATAAGGTAGTAGAAGACTCTAGAAGGTCAGCCTCCATCCTAAAAGCACTAAATGCTACTTTGATAACACTCATCCCCAAAGAAAATCAAGCCAAAACTCTCAATCGTTATAGACCAATAGCATTGTGCAATGTGGTGTACAAGATAATTTCCAAGGTTATAGCCAATAGACTGAAACCACTACTACCCACACCGGTGTCACAAGAGCAAGCGAGGTTCGTAGAAGGAAGGAAAATAATGGACAATATTATCCAAGCCCATGAACTGATCCACACACTGAAGCTTCAGAAAAGAGGGGGAATGATAATACAATTGGACCTAGCGAAATCCTATGAAAAAATCAGCTGGCACTATATGGTTAGAACCCTGGAAGCCTTCTGCTTCAACCAACACTGGATCCGATGGATAACCAACCTAGTATCCACAACAAGATTCTCGCTACTAGTAAACGGATCCCCTGCCAAACCCTACTATCCCACGAGAGGCATCAGACAGGGAGACCCATTGTCCCCCTTCTTATTCATATTAATGCTAGACGGACTCAGACGAAGCATAAAAAGTGCAACCGCAACAAGGGAAATAAAAGGAATCAAACCTTTTGAGAATTGTCCAACTTCCACACACCAACAATTCATGGATGATACCTTACTTCATGGCATGCCCACAGTTAAGGAAACAGAAGCCTACAAACGAATCTTAGATGAGTTGGGGAAGCCTTGGGGGCTGAGATAAACCAGTCGAAATCAATGATATTCTTCTTTAACACCAACCCAACTATCCAAAGGAATTTAGCCAACATCCTGGGCTTTGAACGCAAAACCCTCTCAACTAAGTACTTAGGCATCCCCCTGACAGAAAAAGCCTACAAGAGGTCAATGTGGGAAGAAATAGTCAACAAGCTTCAAGACCAGGTAAACAATTGGACTTTCAGATCCCTCAACCTGGCAGGAAGACTCATCCTAACCAAGTTGGTTCTGCAATCTATCCCAATGTTTATGATGTCAATCTTCCTGGCCCCCAAAGGAATTTTACAAAAAATAAGAACCATACAAAGGGAATTCTTTTGGCGTGGAGCGAAAACAAGGAAAAAATGGGCACTAGTGGCTTGGGAGAAGGTGTGTAAGCCAAAGAGCAAGGGAGGCCTTAGACTACACGACCTGTAAGTAACCAATGACACCTATGGGGTGAAGCTCTGGTGGAGATGGGTCAAAGAAACGACCACACCATGGGTTAACCTGTGGAAGGCAAAGTACACCATGGATATTAGTAACCAGGACAAAATCCGCTTTAGAGGCACCAAGGAGGGTTCAACCATCTGGAACTTAGCCTGGCGCAACAAGACCTGGATCCAGACACACAACTTTTTGGAAATAAGGAATGGTAGAACCGTTAGATTCTGGGAGGACGCCTGGCAATAGGAACCCAAAATGGAACAACAGGGCCTGGAGGAACTCCAACAGGAGATGATGGTGCAAGGAAAAACCCGAGTTTACCATTACTGGAAACAAGAAGCAGAGCACAACAAATGGAGAATGTGGAACACTCTCACCCCACAGACTCGAGACTATACCGCAACAATAGTTAAAGAAGTGGAAGAGAAATTGGGGAGAAGAAAAATTGCAGTCACGGAGGGAAATGACCAGCTGAGATGGGGGCATAAAGATGGAGGTGAATTCAATCTTAAAGAAGTGCGCAACTACATAACAAACCAGGATCAAGAAGTTGCAATGTATCATTGGGACAAGCTCTGGAATAGCCCCCAATGGCCAAAAATAAAAATATTCTAGTGGCTAATACTACACAACCGAATCCTAACTTGGGAGAACCTAAAGAAGAGAGGTTTCATAGGCCCTTCAAGATGCCACCTATGTAAAGAAAAGGAGAAAACAACAAACCATCTCTCGGATGAATGTCCTTACACATCAAAGTTATGGGATTGGGAAACAAGCATTTTCCGTCAGTCTAATAGGGTTAGAGGAAACATTTTCGCAACTATAAATACCTAGGAGGAAAAATACAATGACAATGAAGAGGTGAATCTTTGCTAGACCCTAACCCCTAGCATTATCATTTGGGAAATTTGGAAGGAAAGGAACCGATGCATCTTCAGGAACCAAAGCTGGATGGTTGGAAAGATCAAGGAAATAGTAATAGCCATGACAAGGGAAACGATACAGAGCCGCAACCTATGAATAGGAGGAGCACAACTCACTGACCGAGATCTCATAATTATAGAGGCTTTCCAAGTGAAAGGAAGACACAACCCCAATTAGGTGAGACAGATGCCGCAACTAAGTTTAGGTGAACACAACTGGAAACTGCCACCAGAGGGATCCCTCAAGCTAAATTTTTATGGGGCGTCGAAGGGAAACCCAGGATGAACTAGTATGGGGGGAGTAATAAAGGACAGTCAAGGAAGAATTATCCAACTGTACACAGGAAGTTTGGGGAATTCAACAAACAACACTGCAGAATTTGGAGCATTGGAGACAGGTCTGGAGATACTACACAGGGAAGGAATGGAAAATGTAATAGTGGAAGGCGACTCCATTATAGTCATCAACACAGTAAGGAAAATCCAAAACGACACCAAAGTGGGAAAAATACAGAGGCACTAGTGCTTGGCGTACTATCTACAGAAGATTCATGAGCATTTGTAGAAAGGGATCACAGTGGAGTTGCGCTGGGTCCGCAGGTCAACAAATGGAATGGCGGATAGAATTTTTAATGAAGGGGTCGACAAGGAAGGATCATAATTGGATGCCACATGGATTAGCATCCTAAGTGGCCAGTTTTGGATAGACTGTACCCATCTAGAGGCAAAGGACTATGACGACAACCGAAGTATGGGTGACCACATCGAGGCTGGAGACACAGAATTAAATGAAGGGCAAGTAGGATCGAGTCTGAATCCATTAGGTCACCTTTTAAACACGAGTTACAATGCAGATCACAGTCACACCACAAGAAGGGGTACGATACCAAGGTCCTAATAGAAGGAAGTACATGGGCTGGCTATGGGAGAATGGAAAGGGTAAGCCGCAACCGACAAAGGACGAAGACCAAAGGGATAGCCTGACAGCAGGTATGGGTACACCTCATCTACATCTAGATCCCGAGGGAGGAAATGATTGGAGGACAACGTGTAAGGAAAAAGATTGGCAATGGAGAGATGACAGAGCTCCCAAGTGCACACACTCATAAACATAGATAAAAGACCGAAATATATGCCTTTACGAGAGACAAATGATTACCTAGAGAAGACCACCCCCGGGGAAAATTTATAAAAGAAGAAGCATTAGGGATAGCGACGAACCAACTAGCAGCAATTCCAGAGACCAGGAAGGGGAGAGTAGTAGTAGAGAAAGAAAGCACGACAGAAGCCATGGATTATAAGAAAATATGGTAAGAACAAAGAACACCCAGAGTAAGAGGGGACCCCAGGGGGAGGAACTCCTGATAAGCGCCCGGAAGATCACTAGGATGGAATAGGTAGCCAGAGAGGCCAAAGGCACCTTCCTCGAGCAGGCAGATACAAAGGGTAAAGCAATCATCGATAGATGGGAGTGGGAAGTCAAAACCAAGCGCCAGGGCAAAGCTTGGGTGAAACTCATCCAAGAAGCAGATGGGTTAAGGGACCCAGGGGCCACACAGGCCAGGAAAACCCTCTACCAAAAAACAATGGAGGAATTCTAGCGTACAAAAATGCTAATATGCAAGCTGAGAGCAGAAAATAACGAGACCAATAGGGTGGAAAACCAAGGCCACAAGAAGGATATCATAGAAATCCTGAGCTGCCTCAGTGACCTGGAGGCCAGTGTAAGAGGCATAGCAGAGAACCAGAGGAACCAAGGCAAAAAAATAGATCGACTGGCTGGTCAATTCCAACTCTACCTTCACTATGTCCATCACATGAACATCACTCCAGCAGACCGACGCGAAACACTAGCCAACATCAGAAGGATGCACACGGTGGAGAAGAAAAAGGAAAATGCGGTAAGGAAGGCAGGAGATGAAAGCCACCCAATCTACGTGGACTAACGCAACACCAACTCAAGTTATTTTTCTTATCAGTATAGGATCAACTCATGTTATATGCTCTCGCTTTTATGTATTTTAGATGGTATAGTTCTTTTTTCTTCTTTAAACAAACTTATGGAGACTGGGTCGGTTTCCCCAAGTGGAGGCCCAACCATCCTACCACTAATGTAGATAACGTAGCTTGGGGACCCTTGATTTGGTTTCCTTTTTGGCAGATTAGGGGCCACCCGTCAACCTTTTTTGTACAATATTTTACTCAATAATATAGAATCTCAACTCACTTACAAAAAAAAACAAAAAACATTAACCAATTCCTCCATTTCATTTTGAATTTTTGCAGTAAGTGTCAAATTGTTGTTCTAATTGTCTCACCCTCGTAGAGTGGTATAGCCATGGTGGTCCCAAGTGTCATTCTCTATGAGCCAATGGGGATTGAATTTTTGGAAAACTACCTAGAATGCAAGATCATTTTCCATAGAGCTAGTTGGCTACAAAAGTTTGAATGATTTTAGGGGCATATTGACAGAGTAACAAGGGAATTTGTTGAGATGTTTTATGGATAAATTGCTCGAGTAGGAGATATGAAAATATTTGTCTCAAAGGAGTCCCTAATGATAATGACATGGTTACAACAAGAGGAATAACAATGGTTTAAAAATCATACATTAAAGGGTACATAATGGATTCCATTTTTAAATAGAGCTTGAAAGAAATCTAACTGGAGTAAAGGATTTCCATGCACTTTTCTCCTTGACCTTTGGAAGGAAATCACATTTTTTCTGTAGAAATTCTTAACTTGTGAGGGAAGGTACAATGTTATATTTCTGTACCACATTCATCTTTTACTACATCTGAAGAACACCAAGAAAATTAACATGCCTTTCTTTCTACTGAAAAGCCTCACCAAAATGGCAATAGGGATTCAAAAAAACCCTAGAAATTTTGAGAGAAGTCTCTATTACCATGACTTAATCAAATTGGTCATTGTAGAAGAATTAAGAAACCAAAATCAAACTTGGGAAAGATTTCTAGTAAGAAATTCTTTTCAAGAAACAAAAATTACTGGAAATTCTCAAGAAGGGACACCAATTACTGGAAATCTTTAAGAAGGGACACCAATTACTAAAAAACATGAAGTACCCATTACTGGAAATCATGAGGGTTTCTAAAGCGATGAAAGAGTACAACAAGGTGAGTGTTCTAATTCACCTGTAGACATAATCTATTCAAATCCACCAAAAATATACATAGGGTCAACTTCAAAAGGAAACCCACTAGCTCAATGCAGAATGACCAGAGGCATGGCCTAAAAATACAAAGAAATATGGGAGGATATGGCACCAAGCCTGGAAAAATAGGAAGAAATAATTTCAGTTTTCTAAGGGCTACCCAAGAAGCCTAGAACTAGGAGTTCAACAATTTATCCTACTATTAGTAAAGAGGATGATTTTGAACATTAGATTTTTGAAGAAACTCATGCATATGAAACTCACGTAACCCCTGTAGAACCCATTATCTCCTCTTTAACTTCCAAACTACAGAAGAAAAGAAAGAAAATAAATAAATTGAAAAGAACCATTAAATAATTGGAATTTTTAAATAGAAGCATAAAAGAAAAATATGAATTGCTTAAGAAATAGAGTTCCAAAATCAGGGAAGACCATAAGCAATTAAAGAACATGCACAAATTACTAAGAAAACATGACAGAAAGTGGTATGAACAAAACCAGAAGACAAGGAATCAAAACAAAAAGTTAAAAATCGAGATCAAGATGCAAAAGTCAAGGGGACATGTTCCTTCATAATCTAATTTGAATCTCCTCATTGACACAATAGGGAATGTTTGAGGAAGCAGTCTAAACAATTTTGATCAAATTTTGAGTAGTATATATGATCGCCTAAAAATAATTTCATAGGGGACATGCAATACCCTCTGTGTGGGGGAGATCTTGGGTCTCAATTTTGACACTTTTCACCCTTCCAATTAAGCTCATTTTCCTTCTATTTTGTCATTAAAATCCTCCTTTTTTCTAACTTCCATAGGATTTGTTGAAACAAAGTTTATTTTTGTTCTCTAAATCCAAATCTCCTTTTTCTCTGGTTACGGAGCCGCCCTTAGTTATAAAAAAGGGGTCAAAAGGTCTTTCGGGATTTTTGGGTTTCGTGGTTTGTCTATTCACAAAGTATATTTTTAATGACAACCCCAAAGTCCTGGTACCGAAGTCTCGAAAAAGTGATTTTTTAAAAGGAATTGAACATATTTTAAATTAATAATTAAAAACGTTAACGACCTTCTAAGCCTTTCACATGTTCTTTTTCGGCCATCTCAACTTAAGAAGCATTTCAAATGCCCCGACGCGCTTTTCACGAAATACCTTTTAATCATGATTAAGTAAGGTTTAAAACATACTTAACAGATCATTAATCAGTCGCAATTCGGAAAATCAAAGAGTTGACCTTGAGTCTCCTTAAACCTCGATTCTCGAAGTCGCGAAGTTCTTAAAAGCTAATGCTATGTTTATTAAGAAGTAACAAGGTTTAATGATAATAAATCCCATCGCGATTTCGCGATTCGAGATTTCTTGCATTAAAGAGCCGCCGGAGTCCCGATACTCCAGTCCACGAAAAGTAAAGACTAACCCTTGATCACGATTAATTAAAGGGTTAAAACAAGTGATTAATGCCTAAATAAATCCCATTGCGGTTTCACGATTCGGGATTTACTTGTGTCATGCCTCTTGGGGACACGATACTCGAAACTCTAAAACACGAAGTCCCGAAAAAATTAAGCGCGTAAACGTAATTAAATTATTTTTAAAACAAGCATTAAGGGTCTTAAGTAACTTTTCGCGTTTCACTATTCAGAGTTTTCGATGACATGCCTTTCGAAATCCTAGTTTTGAATCGCCGATATGTGGCAGTATCTATAATGGATTAATGAAGATATTTTTTGACATAAAGTGCGTATCTACAAGCGTACCATCCCCATTAAAGAATTTAATTTTTATCGCCTGTATTGGTATGCTAAATTTAAGACAAGTTAAAGGTTAATAAAGGTTTGTTATTTTGAATTTCATTCTTACTTTCAGAATAGGAGCGAGTTACACTCAGAACAACTCACACATTTCTTCTCTGCAACAGGTTTTCATTTTAGCACAAACGACATGGCACCCAGAAAAGCGCCTAAGAAGAGTGAGGAGGTAGGTGAAATCTCGAATCCGGATGGATATGTTATATTCGACACTATGCCACATGCTGTGGATTCAGTCAAATCTTGGAGGCAGATTTTTGAAACTTTAGACTATGAGATTAGGAATTGCCCTCATGATTTAGGGAATGAAAGGACTGAAAATAAACTCAGAGACATAGCTGAGTCTGAGCTTCACAAAATAGCCACATGGTCGAGACTCATGCCATACAATGACATGATAAGTTGGGCTTTAGAGAAAACCGACATTGAGACAATGAGCATTCTAAACAGTCAACAGGTTGTCGTCGGCTCGTTCAAACCCGAGCACATCCAAGTAATGTATAAACTACCCCCTACTTCTAAATACATTTATAATGTTGAATTCGTAGTGGAATTTCAAAGAAAGGAGTGTACAAAATTCGATCAAACATATCCAGGTATAATCAAATAATGGTGGGGAATTCCAGTGAGATTTAGAGATGATACCCATGGCAGTTATTCCATAGCCCTGTTAAACAAATACATGGTTTATATAGCTTTGATTCTATGTAGAATTTTTGGGAAGAAAAACCCTACCCATTTCCCTGCAGAATGGGTGCCACTTATACACGAAGTAGCCGAGGGTTACAGTTTCAACTAGGGTAAAATTTTATCAGATAATCTAACTAAGGAGATTGCAGAGTACCAAACGACGAATCAAAGGGTCGACCTGCATCTTTTTACATGTCTGCATATATTATGGATGCTATCTGTTACATGACTCCTTTCCCCTTGATGAATTGGAGTTGGAACCCAGCTTATACGGAGCCCATTCATGTTTATCATTCTAAACTATGGGAGGAAAATGTTAAAGACTTCTTTTACGAAATCTGTCACTATGTGGTGATACCTTTGCACCAAATTTTGTATGGTTATGCACCCCCTCGTATTTCAGAGTCAATCGTGGGAAACCTCAAGGAAATTGCAGATTGGTTTATTGAAGAGGGTTTCTCCTGTGTCAGGGTTTTCAGGTGCTCAATTTCTCACACACTTTTGAAATTCCTTCCTGACAGACTGGTGTGTAGGGAGGTGGCATACCAAATAATAACAGGTGGCATCGACACAGAATTGAAAGCATCCCAGAAGAAGTTCTAGCCAATTTTTCTTGTACATATTGGGAAGTGTTCACTGCCTAACTTTGGTCATTCCAAGGTTGAAGCTGCAACACTGGAAGACATCAAATTGGTAGATCTTGAACTCAAAAAGCATGACCCTTATCAAATTCTAGGAAATCATCTTATTCATTGCAATATGAATATGTATGAACATGAAGCTTCTCCCAGCGATGACATGTTCAACGGAACTAGAACATATGAGGAAATATTAGACAGAGTTCAGGCATTATCACCCGACCTACATACCAGCTTTCTAACTTTCCATAAGCACATGCGAAGTGTTTTGCCGAAGATACTATAGGGAGAATCAACAACCCCTCCTCCATCTCAAGGAAGTATTCCCCTAGGTTTCGGATCAGAGGCTCATGATAAAGAGACTGCAGAAGAAAATCCAAAGAAGACTGAAGTGTCCTCACAAAAAGCATAAGCTTCACAATCAAAGAATCCAGGGTCTGAAACAAGTTATAAATCCGAGACTCCTTCAAAGTTGAGTCAAACGATTCCACCTTCATCATCAACTATTCCTGTTGATATTGCCAAAACAATATGAGAAACTCAATCTTCAGAATTGGGAAGCCCTATTGCATCATTAACTCCTATACAGTCAACTTTTGGGATCCCCCATCTGCAAGTCATATATGCAAGTGATCTTATTCCTATCTCTAGAGAAGAGATACCCCCCTCTGACTTCTTTTTCAGTAAGAAGAGGAAAGCAATATTAAAATAGGAAATGCATCTGAGAGAAGGCACAATGGTGAAGAAACATAGAGTGCTCGTAGATGGGAAAAACCTAGAAGAGGAAGACTTCGCCACAAAAGTAGCAGGCTCTATGGGAGCTTTGGAAACTGCCAATTTATTCTCAGTTGACTCTCTGAAAACAAGGCTGAAGCAAAAAAATCAAATGATAGCTTAGTTGCAGGACCAAATAAGGCACACAGAAAATAATATTCGAGAGGAGGTAAATCAAAGAGTTGAAAATGCCAGGACTGCTGACAAACAGAAAATGCAATTGCTGAAATCTAGTTTGGATGAAGCAAACAAGAAGATGCAAATGAGTCAAGTACATGTTATTTGTCAGGAGGAATTAGTGAGACAACTACAGGCTGAGTTGAAGTCTATTGAAGGACAAGTTGTGAATATAAAATCATTTCAAGCCCAAGCACTAGAGGTGCATGATAAATTACAAGAGGAACAACAAAACATGCTTTCTAAAATAGAAATCATTCAAGACTACTTCGTGGAAGTAAGACACTCACTAGATAGCATCGTTTTAAAAGAAAAAGAGGCTATAGCAGCTCGCGCTTCTTTTCAAAAGGTAGTATCATTTTCAGCTAGAGAGGAGGTACTAGCAATTCCGAAGCTGACTGTAGAAGAATAGATTAGGGGAGACATCATGTTAAAAACATGGGAAATCAATATTGTTGAAAGCAGGAAAATGGAAAGAGAAGTTAGGAAAGAATGTGAAGAAGTGTTTGATCAACTAGATACAAAAACACTAGGCATTGGCAAAGGTGATTGTCCTGGGCTATTAGGACAGATAAATGTTGTAAGCCATCAACTGCATATCAAGGAGAGCTGGAACGAATCACAACTCGAGATTTCACAATTGAAGAAGATTGACACCACCCAAATGGATAAGTGGCTAATACAGCCAAATCTATAGTTGCAGTTGACAAAGTTTGACAAGGGAAAGATCGAAGACAGGCTGACCAAAATTTAGAGGAAGTTATATGTGTTTGAATCAAATGACACGTCAGAGCCTTCCAGAATTTTGATGTAGTTTCTAGACAGGTGCGCCGAGTGTTTGGGACCGAGCGAAGGAAGTGTTTCAAAAAAATGATGAAGTAAAGCATATGTGCTCATTTTTTTCCAACTGGTAGAAAATGCAAAAAAGTAACCGAGCAAAATGGTTCAAATTTTGTAATCTGTAACTGCTAGCACCTAGGAGATTAGGGAATACCAATCGTCTAAGGTTGATGATTCTCTTTGTATAAATACAATTTTGAAAGAGACATCAAAGGGATTTTTCTTGGCCGATTGTATCAGAGAAATTTTTCATTTGCCAGAATTAATACAAATGCAAGTTGAAGACTCCAGATCTTGTCAAGTTTGAGTTATGTGTTCCTCTGATTATTTCATATTTAATATCATTCCTCATATATATTTTATGAATGCTTAGCTGCAATTTAGTACAACGTCCCCTGTGGTGATTGATTATTCTAGTCATCGAATTTGTTTACAGTTTTTCCTCTGTATCGGCTATCAGCAAGTACAAGACCTCTGAATTACTTAGATTTCTATATCTTATGCTTCATTAAAGTTTTTCCTGTCTTTTTCTTCTTTTGTCACAAGTGAGATTGTTCCTTGGTTGATGCCTCACATTGTTCAACAACTTTATATTTTCTTTCATTTCATGCGTGGCTTTCAGTTTAGCTCAAATACGGGAAACGACCTTTGATTTTGTCACACTATTAATTAAAAAAATTGGGAATTTTTCTTTCATAATCTAAAATAGAAACAACAACCTAAAAAGAAACAAATCTTTAAAACTCTTTTTCCTCTATGGAAGTACCAGTCACGAGACAACCCAATATTGAACCCAGTCTCACAGACCAGACCAGTATCATTTAACTCTTTTCAACACCATCTTAAAAATTTCCACCACCTGGGTTGAACTTGAACGTTCATGGGCAGTCATTGAGCAGAACATTAGCGTCCAGGAACAATTGGAAGTTATACAAAGACAACTTAGAAATCAGCCATAGCTCCTTTTCCTCTAAGAGTTGTTTTTTCCTTTCTTTATATCATACACCCTCTTTTTGGATGCCTAGACTTTATACTTTCAAGCCTTAAGTATAAACTCTGGAACAATATGATTAATGGAACAACAAGCATATTAAAGGTAACAAGTTGTTACAAAACTTCCCACATAGTTTTCATCTAGAAACTTTCATAACAAGTTGTCTTTAATCCTGATTTTGATTTGTAAAATTTCATTAAAGGTCATTTACTCACTTAATTACCAGAATTTTAGGTGTTATCACCAGAATTATTTCCCATAATTTGTTCAGGGTTTGGATATCTACACTTAACCAAATCAAGATCAACCACTTTGAGACTATTTATGAGCTTTGTGAGATTGAGAAATACCTATCAAACCTTCCTTAAGAGGATTGATACTCCTCAGTCAACACATGGTCAACAAAACAACTAGAAAAAGGTATATGCATGCCAGATTTTGAAGATCCATGATTTCACTCCTAGAATCTTGGATTCATGGTTCGAGGAAGCTGGATCACCTTCATCACATAGAGAATCGAGGGTGTAATGTAGGATACTCAGTAGATACCTCAAGGATCTTCTATCCCCTATTCTAATGTGAAGGTAATCACTACAATAATTGAGGGAAGGGTGTTATGTATCTAACAACGCTCTATGTTTTATGTATAAATCGATAAAAATAGAGATATTTGATTGTATTGAGTTAGTATAATGTTATGAGAGTGAGTTTATATCTAAGG
>ML827438.1:74025-88302 GCA_009831015.1 Picea engelmannii | reverse complement strand
TACCAATGGAACCACATCGATCCATGTTCATCATGTATCAATGACAACTCATTGATCCATCTTCATCTATGCATTCTCATCAAGGACAATACATATTATATTACATCAATCATCAATCAATCAATCCTTTGACATCAATCAATTACTTGACATCAATTAATGACATCAATCAATCAAACCATTGGCATCAATGACAACATGATCCAACATTTTTCACTCAGGGTTAATTAGGATTCTTGTGATGGAGGAGTTGAAGAAGAAAAACATATCTTAGGAGAAGTTCATTGCCTCTGCACATCTGCAGTTAAATGTAGCTCCTACTCCTCAATATAAGGTGCAAATCCCTTTGCAAATAAATAGTGGTGTTCACACAGAGACAAGTAAAAAGAGAAAGAAAAAAAACATTGCTAAATATGATGAGGCTCATAAGGAACAAGAATAAGAATAAAGGGGAGCTCATCAGTCTCCACGAAGGGATTTTTCACCCCAAACAACTCCAGAATTAGCAGAAATTCCCTCATATAAAACCATTGGAAAAAAAGCAAGAAATTTTCTCTTCCTCTCGCCTACTGGTGAAGTTGAGACTAAATCTAGGAGGCCCTTCGTTAGGTCATCAGCCAAGAAGGAAATTGTTTAACAAGAGTTCATAATAGAAGCTCTCGTTAAGAGGAAGTATAAAGGTAAAATTGAGACTGCTAAAAAACATGTTGAAGTCATAGACATCACCACTCCCCTTGATAACCCTACCTTCAAAAGACTAATCAAAAAGCTCAGAGATGCCAAAAATGAGATTTCTCACTTGAAGGGAGAAGGATTGGCTGAGAGGAAAAATTTGAAGCAGTTGATGGATATGTATCTGGAAACCATGGACAAAGCCAGGTTTATAGCAAAGAGATTTCTTCTCCTTCATAGGTAGCTTAGAAATCTATACAGGAAAATCAAAGATTTACAATCTTAGATCAGAAATATCAAGATGGAGTTACATCCTTTCAAAGATGAATTATCTCAAAGAAATATGAATGTGTTAGCTCAAGCTGCAGCCAGAAGGAGTACCAGATTCGGGAGGTGAAATGAAGTGGCTGAAAGACTCTCAATTTTGAAGGTGGTTATCCTTACATTTTGAAGTTTTTGTGGGGAAATATCATTCTTATACCTAATTTTGCATTCATACACCCTATTTGGAGGCTTCTACAAGCTTATATACCTTTTGCAATGGTTTTTGGGTATTGTTGGCTCATACTTCACAAATTGAACAACTACAGGACATTTCATAGCACCTGGCACTGTGAAATGATCTACACAGACAAAAGTTGCAAGTTCATTGCGAAATTCACTGCAAAATTATCTACACAGACAAAATATGCAACCTCTCTACGGAATCTACTGCGAAATAGTATACAGATGAGGGCACTATAGAATTCGCTATGGAACTCGCTACGAAATCCGTTGCGAACTGGATGATACAGTCAATGCTACAGAATTCACTGCCAATTCATGTTTTGATGGGTTTTGAGAGAATCAATGGTCACCAGATGGCCAGTGGAGCTTAGCACATATGGTTTCATAGGTGACAAGTATGTGCTAAGAAATTTTGGTACATAACTATAGACTGCAGGCTACTGTAGTATGTAGAAAAGTGTAGTTGAAACTCAATGATAGGGATAGTCAGGGTTTTGATTGGTGAAGAATATGGCAAAGTGATGCAGCCATGATAATTAGGGTGAAACTCTCAACACAACCCTTTTCATTTGATTCTTTCTTAACTTTGAAAAAGGTTGTTGTATGTTTCTTATTTAGAGCATAGAAAGATATAACACATGCACTGATAGGAAAAAGAGGGAAATGATAGGTGCACAAAGATATGCTACAATTGCATATGATGGTGATGAAAATACATATAAAATGCATATATTCTTGTTCAGAATTCTATTGATATGAAGAAAAAACATGATTGATCTTGATTGATAACCAAGAAAGGTTGACAACAGGTATGATTTTAAGGATGGTGTTGGAGTACCCTACCAATATAAGGTGAACACCAAGAAGAGAGTCGTAGTCATGAGAGAAGGCATGGAAAGTGATGAAGAGAAGGTAGAGGATCTCAGGGTTGTGGAGAATATTGAGGAAATCTTGCGCGTGACATATGAGAGGAAGATGAGAGGTCCAAGAGTAGAAACAGAAGGAAGCACTCCTATCCATATCAGTGTCAGTGTGGAACCCATAAACCCATGTATGACTAATACACCAAGAAGAACACCACCATTTAGACAACCAAATTTTGGGATAAGGACGACAACAAGGAGTACATGTACACAAGGAACAACAATTGGGGGAGCCAGTTTAGGAAGCAGTAGTCAAGTATCTACATTACGTGGAGGTCGTAGTTCAAAATTTAAGATGGTAGGACATGATCCCACCATCAAGTTACCATAATTCAAAGGAGAAGCATTGGAGGATCCAAAAAATCACTTGTTTATCTGCGAAAATATCTGGGAAGAAAAACAAATCACATACCAGGATACTAAACTTGCACAGTTAGCTATCATTCTAAGATATCATGTACTGGATTGGTATATAAGTTTAGTTGCAAACAGTCTGCCAGGGACAACCAAAACGATTGGATATATCAAGAAGATGTTGATAAATGAGTTCTAGAAGCCAAGTTTAGAAAATAAATACATGAATGAGATGATAGAGATTAGACAAAAACCTGAAGAATCTATATGGGAGATTGAAAAGAGATTAAAACGTCTGAATGGAAAGATAAAATACATCATGACAGATATGAAACATAGGCATATCTTTGTCAATTCACTATTACCGCACTTGAAATATCTACTACGACAACATAAGTTTTAGACACAGGCAAAGGCTCTCTAGGTAGCCTTGCAACTGGAAGAAAACCAATATTAGAAGACAGATTCAGCCATCGAGGAGATGAAGGAGGATATGAATAACTTATCATTCTATCTAAACCATAAAAAGAACAAGGACAAAAGAGAATTCATTTGGTGTACCAGATGTAGAACAGAAGGACACCATAAGAACGAATGTCCAACATTCGTGCAGTACATGGAAGCAGGAATGAAAAATCCAATACCAACAGGAGGAATATGGTGTGAGATCTGTAAGAAACAGGGTCATGATCCATACCACTTCCCAATGATGTAGAAGTATCAGAAAGTACTGAAGATCTTGTATTGAAACTTTTGCAAGTTAGTAGGCCATGATGACAAAGATTGCAAACCCATGGACTTGATGAGGGAAATAACATTAGATGCATACAAGGTGCATGCATAAATTATGATCAGGAAATCTGCACCTCAGTTTAACCAAGTACCAACCCTATACAACACTGCACAACAATAGTATAACACTTCGCATCAACCATACAATATCATGCAACCACACTCTAATACCGCGCAATATAACTAGGTGCCTCAGTATAACGTGTCGCGAGGGGATCAAGTTGGGTATAGAGGGGGAGGTAGATAAAGAGGAGGCTTTGAAAGAGGTAGAGGACTAGTGGTATGTAATGATTGTCAACAACCAGGACACTACGCAAGAGAATGTCCACTTCCACCAATAACCTGTATGTATTGTCGTGCATCCGATAATGACATGGAAGAATGCCCAACACTATTAGGGAAGATCCGGGAGAAGAGAAATCAAAATGTTCAGTGGATTTCAGTAGAATTGAGGGATGAAGGAAGAAACATCAATATAGTTACATGGGGAGGAGATAAAACAAGAAACGACGCAGTACGCCAAGAGCCAGCACAACACCACTGGGTGAAGAGGAATGTCGAACCAAGGAAGCAGTTTGACATGCAGAACGAAAATGAGATATTCAAGAAAGCTAGACATTGCATCGACATCAACTATGCAACATAATAAGGAAGTAATTGAGTATGAGATGCCCCCATCACTGGATCACACCAAAGAAATACAACCCATGGGACAACTAAGTACGATTAAAGGATTTTTGTAATCATGTGTAAAACTACTCAATGATCCATCATCTGTTAGAATATTACAAAATATGCTAGAAATATGTATCATAGAACCAAAAATAAAGATAGATCAAAAAACAATCAATCATCTACATACAAGGAAGAGAAAAAGTAGGGAATTAAGGCTGAATGCCAACATTGGAGATTTCAACATGGGAGATATCATACTGGATTTAGGATTCAAAGTCAATGTATTACCCAAGAAGGCATGGAAATGAATGGGAGAACCCACATTAGGATATTCACATGTTCAGTTGAAACTAGCGAATCAACATAGAGTTCTACCGATTGGGAGACTGAAAGGGGTAACAGTGGACCTGGATGGAGTGCAGACTAAATTCGACTTAGAATTAATTGAGATAGTGGATGGCACAAAACCTTATCCAACATTACTTGGCTTGTATTGGGAGTTTGACAATCAGGCCATAATCAACTTGAAGACATGGAAGCTGACCTTCAAGTCAGGAGAATACATAGTCATTGCACCATTGGAGCCATCAAAAGGGGAAATATTTGTAGAGCCTACTTTATTAGAGCTAGAGGAAATTAACCAGTTGTACAAAACAATTGTAAGAGATGCAGATTACATGAGCCCAACTACAGATGGGTTACTCACTTGGTGAAGCATCAACTCATGTGAATCAGACTCAGATAGAGGTTTAGAAAATTGGCAGCAGAGGTTACACAAAGTCTCCACAAGAAGATGCACAAGAATAGACTGCGTAGTAATATTGGTAGTTACAGAGATAAGGGAACCTCCATCTTCCATGGGGTGAAAGACCTAGAAGCATTATTAACATGGTACGAAGATGAAGTGTTATAAAATCATAGACTCTTAGCCCTGGATATAGCACTCAAGGAAACACCTACAAGATGGTGGGGTGCACACAAAGAAACAGTGAAAGATTGGTATCAATGTAAGTGGTTACTATGCATTAGTTTTGGCACAGAAAAAGGAAGAAACTAGATACAAAAATATGATGGACAGGGGCCACCAATATAACACTTGGAGAAGTTCATAACTCTATGGAGGATGAAACCGCCGAAGGAATGGCCTCATCATTTTGTTCACACATTAGAAGGCATTCCAACAAACTAGTATACAGACCAGGAACTGTGCAGAGGAACTACGAGCTATAAAGTATTACAACAAAACTTTACCGTCACTTTCTCATTTGAGCATGAGAACCCCAACATAGATGAAACAGTTAAACAAGTCAGAGAGGTGATATTCATTAAAGAACCAGAAGTTGAACACATAACAAAAGAACAAAAGAAAAAAAAAAACAAATAGTAAAAGAACCACTGTCATGCTATGACATGCAGGAAGAAGCACCAAATGAAGATGACCCACACAATATTTAGATTGAGGAAATTGAAGACGAGAGATAAGTGTAAGGCCCACCTATGGAATCATAAGTAATTATTGTGTCGATGAAGGTAAAGAAAGTCAACATCGGGACAATTGAGAATCCCAAAATGGCCAACATTGGAAACTATTTGGATGAGCAAACAATGGACAGTATAACAGAGTTACTGCATGAGTACAATGACCTTTTCACAATAATGTTCATAGAAATGAAATTCATAGCAGGAGAGCTATGTGAAATGAAGATATCACTCAGAGCTAAGGCAAGACCGATCAGAAAATGACCATACAGACTAAACATGATATATAAGAAAACATTCAAAGCCAAGACAAATAGGATGTTGGAGGCTGGAATCATAGAACTTGTAGAGGAATCTGAATGGGTAAGCTCAATGGTATTTTAGGAGAAGAAACAAGGGGGGATAAGAATATGTATTGACTTTAGAAATTTGAACGATGGGTACCTACATGACCCATTCCCTACTCCATTCATAGATGAAGTCTTGGAGAATGTAGGAGGACATGAAGCTTATTCATTCACTAAAGGATTATCAAGATACCATGAGATCAAGATAGAAGATAGTGATGTTGTTTGGATTGAAGAATTCACCAAAAATATTTTCTAGAGTAGTTATAGTTACATTCAAAGAATTCACCCACCAATTTCTGGATGTTTTGATAGTCTATACTATGTTGAAATACCATGTATAGGTCTTGCGAGTGATGTTAGAAATATGCAAGAAGTGCTAGATATCGTTAAATATGAAGAAGTGCATCTTTGGAAAATGTTTTGGAATACTATTGGGCCATATAGTATGCAAGCAAGGCTTGCTAGTAGATCCTTCCAAGATTGCAGTAATTGTTAATCTACCACCACCAAAAACAGTTCGTCAATTGAGAGAGACATTTGGACACTCAGGATACTACAAGAAAGTTATAAAGGGGTATGTTGTTGTATGAAAATTCCCCTGCAGACAGGTGAATGTCCTCTTGGATATTAGACCCCTATGACCAAGACAGAAAAATTATAACATTGAACACTGACATTCCTTTAAATGTAGCTAAACTAGTCAAAGGAAAAGAGGAAGAAAGCATGAGTACTTTTTTCTGAATTTTGTTCTTGCTCTATCTAGGTTGAAATTGATCTTCAAGCCCTTTAATGAGTTATGCAATTCAATAGACAACAAATAAAATGCATGCTTCCTATTCTACCAAGATTAGTTTAAAATAGATTTATCAAGAACATACAAGCCCATGCAAATATACACAAAACTTGAAGGAAACTAGCCAAGCATATATATTAATGAGAACATAACAAGGTGCTTACAATATGTAGATGAAGATGCATCAGCCTCACCAAGTCCTCCTTGTCCAACCCTGTTGGAACAAGGTCAGACCCAGGGTTCAATGCTACAACAATGCACCAACGAAACCCTAACTACCGGCCCTTTCGGAAACACCTGCAAAGCAGATGAAGTCTCACTCGAGGTAGAGGCAGGGGTGGTTGTAGGACTTAGGTGTCTGCAACCTTAGCTAGGACACAAATCTATGATTTTAATACTTAACAAAGAACTTAGCACCGATAGTTCATCAATATTTAACCATTATTATACTGTGCAAATAAAACAAAGCATTGCATCATTCACTCAGATCTGATGTATCTAAGAACTTATCATAAAGAGGTAGATTAAATATAGAAGCTTCAAGAACTAAGCACATTCACATAATTCAGATCTACATCCATATACGTCATTAGCACAAAGCATAAGTAGATCTATCTATTTATCTCAAAGCACTTTAGCAAGTAAAGACATAAACATATCAAGACATCGTATAAAGAAGAACACCACAACATTTACGTGGTTCACCCCCACCCTGGGGATAATTCCACCAACTCTTCTTCTTTATTGTCTTCAGTCAATTAGTTACATCCACAGAGAAACAAAATCCTACTCCGGATAGTACAGGAGATCTGTGCGCACCTCACCAAATCCACCTTCCCTGAGCTAGGTTCAGTACTAAGCCTTCTACAGTCACTTGCACTTAGCTCTGCAAGCTTCACACAGTATGCATAGATCTCTTACAATCCTTCGATCACATAGATCTAGCACTTATCCATCTGTCTAACATCACATAGATGCATTCTCTATATCTATCCTTACATTGCCTAGACATCTATATATACATTAAAAAATAGGCCTAAACATGGGTAAACCCATGGGTCGACATCCCATACCTGTTACATAATCCCAAATCCAAAAAAGGACCCAAAAAGGGGTCGGTATCCCGCAATCTCTACTTCATCTTGTGCTCCTCCTTTGATAGACTATCAAAGTCCCAAAGTAGGTCAAACTTGACCAAAGATCTCTCAAAACTTGGCCAAGGGCCAACAGACCCCCAACACTCACCTAGGACTCATCTCGAATCCCTCTAATATAGGTTGTTCTACTTTGAAATCCTTGATATTTACTTGAGCTACTTTGACTTGTTGTTGTGCCATGGCATCTTGTGCAACAAACTCTTGGATGACTACCTCATTCACAGGCCCCTCCAGGTGTTGTTCAACTACAATAACAACCTACTCCAATTCTGCTCCTTAGCCTTCTACCTCTATGAACAATTGGTAGCCCTTATCTTGTAAAGGTTGGAGTCTCTGAGTTACTTGCATAACTCTACTCTGGATAGTGTGGATTTGTTGTTGGGAGGTGCATTTCTCTTGATAGCACTTCATTCTTTCCACAGCTGAAAGAGGCTTCAGTTGCACCTGTATCATTTCAGCTTGATACTTTGTCTCTTGGAGCTGTGACTCCTATGCCTTTAGTTCTGGATTCTCTATGAGCTGCTCATAGGTTTGGGCACTTTGATCAGTAAGTTTCTTACATTCCATAGTAATGGATTTTATTCTCTCAACTATGCTTCGAGCAGTTGCTGCTCTTTGGTCCCTTACATCCTGTGGGGTCACGGGCACTGCGTGGATCTCTAAGTCTGCTATGTGTTGCTGTAATTGCTAGATAGCTTCTGCGCGTTGTTCCATTTGTTGTGTGACTCGATCCTCTACCTTTATTTCTATGATTGTCACAGAGTGAAGTGCTCTGCTAACCTCTTCTTTTACTTCAAGTTTCTCTGTGAGAAACTGTTCTTTTCCTTGTTGCATCTGTTCTTTTTCTTCATTGAACTTCGCTTGGAGATCAATATTTTCTTTTTCTATAGCTCGACATTGTTCAACAAGTAATCCTTGTACTTGCGTCAAAGCATGGGTGGCTTGGTTGGTTTCTTCCTGTGCTCGTCGGAGGCAAGCTTCGACTATATCAGCTAGTCGGTGGATTTGGTTTGGTGCATCTCCCAACTCTGGTTCTCCTGGTGTAGTGGAGACTGCGTGACTGGACTGAAGGGCTTGATGTACCCCTCAGAGTTTGGATTTGATGCTGTCATACATTTCTTCTTTCTTGGCTATTTTTTTCTCTGTTATTCTCAGCGAGGGGTCGTTCAGGGATGTGATGATGAAATCAAAATCATTGGAGGTGAGGATGGTCTACATATTGGTCATGGTGGCTTTTGACTTCTTCTGGGAAGAAGGTTTCAGGGGGGAAACCTTTCTCTTCTTCGAGGGGTCCTCCTCGTCTCTGGGCGGTGTTACTTCATTGGGCCTCTATTCATTTTCAACTTCATCACCACCCCCTCGATCAGGTGACATGGAATCAATATTCACTGAGGTGCTTCTTAAGTTTTGGACCTCCTTATTCTTCTTCTCTCTACTAGTTCTGGGTGTATTATGTTCTTTATGGGTGTCCTCCAGGCTATCATTATTCGATATCTCTATGGGTTTGGAGGGGATAAGGAGGTCAGCAGACCATTCCTTAGTGATTTCCTTTAGGTCCTCTTCTATAAGCTTATAATATGTCTAGAGAAACTCTTTATGCTCATCTGCCCGCGCTGTGATGTAAGTGAAGTGTCGATCTGAACTGAAATTCATCAGTGGTTGGAACCTTTGTAATGTGTTTGGAGTCATGCGATTCTCAGTTTCGATGGCTCGCTTCAGCTAAAGGTAGTATGTATGTAACACAGAGTTTGACTACCACTATTTTTTCATATCAGTTGAATACCATAGGGTATAAAACTTCGCGGTAAGCGGTTCAAATGGCTCTATGTCTGGGAAGTTTGATCCTTCTAGCATCTCCTAGGAAACAAATGCAATGAGGAACAAGAGCCAGCTAAAATGGAATTCGTAAACCTGGTCCTGGGATTCTCGGGAATCGATTTCCAATTGGTTAACTAGGTAATTTTCCCAATTGATCTGTAGGCCTTCCACACACTTCCCTGCGAGGTCAACAACAAAGCCAATGACCTACATAGGTCAGTTATTTATTACTAACTTCCCATCTATCATTTGAAACGAGAGGCACACTACGCCACTCTGAATGGAAGCTACCTTCTAGCCTCTTGTTCCCTTCTCAACATCGCCATAGGTGTCCTTTATCTTCTGTGCAAGTGCGTGATCTGTGAATTTTCCTGGATAAAATTTCTGTGGGTCAGGTCCTTGCATACTCAGGCCTGTGATCATGTGGATCAGTGTTGGGTCAACTGTAATGCATGGATCAGTGTCAGGTAAACTGTAATGTGACGGCCAAGCCATAAGTAGCCACCATGCTAACATGACAATAGCATATTGACACAGGCATTGACTTCCTAGTGTCTTCTAAAGTGTGGGATTTTCATGACATTCAGAAGGGTAGACTACACGAGGTTCATTGTCCACGACTGGGGGATGATCTTCTAATTATTTCCTTTAGTTTTGGTTAGGTACTTGTATGGGGCAAGCATGCCATAGATCTTGCAATATCCAAGGTTGAAGTCGCTATCTTGTCCTGGTATGTTCGAACTATGCGTATCCCCTTTGGGAAGTATGCAGTAATTATGGTGTACTCAAAATTGTGTGGTACACTATCACGGTTCACCATGCCAGCCAGAGGCGGGATGTAATTGGGCAGTATGGTTGGAATAAGTTTTTCATTTGTGAGGTCGTTTTTATGATTGGTTCTCTTTTCTGCTAATGGCTGGGATGGTCATGCTCCACGAGCAGTCGATGGACAATCTTGCACCATTCTCGTTGATGAAGCTTGTATTCTTGCGAACATCAACATGACTCTTTCAGTCATGAGGTCAATCAGAACTTCCTCAACAAATTTCTCTACAGCGTTGAACTCGGTCGACGTACGTGCTCAGGATTGAAAATCTTGGTTTCGGGGAGTAACTTAGACACGGTAATATGATAGAGGGAAATAGTGCAATGAGCATTTCTTAAAATCAGTAAGTCTATAGGCTCAGATTCAGAGTTAGCAAAAGTGTGCTTGGGGCATGGCGCGATAGGATAAATAGATAACTTGGCAAGGGATCTCTTGCAATGGGTGACAATGGGCAAGAATCCTTCATTAACTTTGTTATGTATGTTATTGCATGGTCCAACGATCTAGTGGTGAACTATAAATGCCTTTCGACTCATTCGAAGGGTCGGTTGAATGGTTATATTAGTCCTAACGACTATATTTCTTTTCCATGGCGAAGTACCATGTGACGTTGTTCTATTATCCTGGCGAAGTTCCAATTTTGAAAATTTTCCATCTACGAGGTTCCTTCTGGAACCTTCTGTAACTTGTCAATCTTAGCTCTCTTATTACTTAGATTTCTATCCTTCTTTCCAGTGAGATTTGTCCCGGTATTCCTTTTTCCATTCTGATTCTTATATTCTTGTGGCATAGTTACTTTGCATTGTTGAGATTCTTTACTAAGATTCAAGGGTGATGCTTCTTCTTTATCTGGAATAGGTACTTCAATATTCTGTAGGTGTTCTAGTGTTCCTGCAAATTCAACATCTGAAGCTATGGTGCTAAATAGCTTCGATCTATTCTTATGTTCTTCAATCAAGTGTGCGATCCTTCTAGTCATAAAATATTTTAACTCTTGCTTCTTCTACTCTAAAACTTCTTCTTCTTCTTTCCTTCTAGCCTGATCTTTTTCAACCCAAGGTTTTCTTAGTAACATGGTAAATGGGGCATTGTTCTCAATAAATTTAGTAATCTCAAAATCTTCCTCTATCGAAATTTTATTAGCATTCATAGATATCCTGGTGAGCTTTCCACATAGGTTTATCAGTTTTCCTCTAAATAGCCCTATTCCTCCCAATGAAGGAGTCATAGCAAGCTTTCCTAAAAGATCCCAAGTTCTTTCTGTCATGATATTGACCTGTGTTTCTTCATCTAGAACACAGTTAATGTCAAAGTCTCTTATTCTTTCTTCAAGGAATTCTTTTTCTTTGAATATCTCTTATAAGCTGACATGTCGGTGGTCATTTAGGGTTTCTCTTATCTGCAACAATTCTTTCTCTTACTCTTTCTGGGGTTCTGCCATTTCTGGATCTGCTTTAGGGTTTTCTTGTCCCATGTTCATTCCTTCAAGATTAGAAATCATTCTATGGCAATCCAATACTTCGTGGTCCATAGCTTTGCAATAGACACAACTAGGTCTTCTCCCAGGGTATTCCTTAGCAAGATGTCCTAGTTTTCTACAACTGTAACAGAGGGTTAATCCTCTCTTCCTTTTAAATGATCCCCAACTCTTTTTGTACTGCATGCTAGGATCATAGTAGCTAACCTGCAAATAGTTCTTTCTAGGATCCTGCATATATTTCACTATTCTTATCAGATCTATGCATATCAAACCTTCTTTCACCTATTAGGGCCCTAGTTTTCAAGCTAGGACAGAATCTATTAACCCTACCTAGATCCATACTTTTGAAAAACAAAATTCTACTTATCTTACTTCTACAAAGCACAAAGCCTTCAGATCTATAACTTTTCACTATTATTTCCTTTATTGGAGCACAGAACTTCCTGATATTACATTTTTAAGAAACACTTCTTACTTTTACCTTTCTCGAAGAACAAAGCATTCAAATATTACCTCTTTTCTTCAAATTTGACCTCTTTTCTTCAGATCTAGCCTCTTTTCTTCAAATTTGACCTCTTTTCTTCAGATCTAGCCTCTTTTCTTTAGCACAGAGCTTTATAAATCAAGTAGAATACTGTGCACTAGAGTAACAAATATATGCACAGAGCTTCCACATTTTTAGGTCGAATCTTTGCACAAGGCTTATTATTTCTTACTTCCTAGCAATCATAGTTTCGGGTCCTGGCAACGGAACTATTTGTTGGCACAGGGGAATACCTAGGGTTCAACACTACAACACTGCACCAAAAAAACCCTAACTACCGACCCTTTCGGCAACACCTGTGAAGTAGATGAATTCTCACCCAAGGTAGAGGTAGGGGTGGTTGCAGGACTCAGGTGTTTGCAACCTTAGTTGGGACATAGATTTGTGATTGTAATACTTAATAGAGCACTTAGCACCAACAATTCATCAATATTTAACCATTATTCTACTGTGTAGATAAAATAAAGCATCACATCATTCACTCAAATCTGATGTATCTAAGAACTTATCATAAAGTGGTAGATTAAATCTAGCAGATTCAAGCACTAAGCACATTCACATAGGTCAGATCTACATCCATATACATCATTAGTGCAAAGCATAAGCATATCTATCTATTTATATCAAATCACTTTGGCAAGTAAATACATAAACATATCAAGACATCGTACAAAGCAGGACAACACAAAATTTACATGGTTCAACCCCACTATGGGGCTACATCCACCAACTCTTCTTCTTTATTGTCTTCAGTCAATTAGTTACATGCACAGAGCCACAAAATATTACTCCACATAGGACAGGAGATTTGCGTGCACCTCACCAGATCTTCCTTCCCTGAGATAGGTTCAGTACTAAGTCTTCTACAGTTACTTGCACTCAGCTCTGGAAGATTCACATAGTATGCACAAAGCTCCTACAATCCTTTGATCACATAGATCTAGCACTTAGCCATGTGTCTAACATCACATAGATGTATTCTCTATATCTATCCTTACATTGCCTAGACATCTATATATACATTACAAAATAGGCCTAAACATGGGTAAACCCATGGGTCGACATCCCATACCCGTTACATAATCCTAAATCCAAAAAGGACCCAAAAAGGGATCAATATCATGTGATCTCTGCTTCATCTTGTGCTCCTCCTTCGACAGGCTGTCGAAATCCCAAAGTAGGTCAAACTTGACCAAAGATCTCTCAAAACTTGGTCAAGGGACAACAAACCCCTTTCTCAAAAGATCCATGATCAGAGTGACAATACTTTTCATTGATATTCCCACCCTTTCACCATGATAATGCCTCCTTATATATGCATTGAGAGGCTCGACTTGTTGGACACACCTACCACACTTAGAGGCGGGGGGTGAATGTTGTGGGGTATTCTACCCTATGGACTAGCAAGCTAGGGCTTAAAATTGCATGCAGATCATGATCCTTCATAAGCTACTTTTAACCTTCTACCCGAATCTAAAACCCTTTTTCACATGCACACATGGGAAGAATTAACTAACCTTTTTATCGACGGTTGGTGTAGATCCTCCGTTGAGCTTTTATCTCCTTGCTTCTGCTGCTCCTTCCAAAAAGCGATCCTGCAACCAAGACAAAACTACACATGCATGCTATTGTTCTACTAGAGGATTAGAGATTAAACACAAATCAAGTAAAACATACAAGACTCATGTGTTTGGGACGGGAAAAGTATCTTTTTATTAATCTCAACATGAATCAACTTACAATTATTATAGAGACCGACCACCATTCCTCGATCCTGATCCTGGGTTCCTCCTCTTCTTTGTCCTCCAACTGCTTTGCTTGAATTCTCCTAAAGCTTGAGGAAAGGCTAAAGGGTTGGGACAAAACGGATTCGGCAATTGGGCAGAGTTTCTTTGCTATGATTTTTC